>ML681990.1:47483342-47670520 GCA_007922195.1 Podocnemis expansa | reverse complement strand
ATAGCAGGTTCACAGTGTGAACCTGTTATTTCGTTTCCCATTTTTTTTCTTATTTCGAAATAACATTTTGTTAATTCGAAGTATGTTATTTCGAAACAAGTTGTTTCGACACAACTTGTTGCGAAATAACCCTGTGTGTGTGAACACAGCCTTTGAGTATTCCCTGTTTTCATAGAATTGCATCTTGCATGCACCAAATTCCAGCTCTTTGTTGAATCTGTCTCCCATCTACACTTCCAGCCTCCCAGTCCAAAAAAGCCAGTTGCCTTCCTCCCTGGCTCCTCTTCTAGGCAGTGCCAGTTCTTCCCCCCACTCCAGCTCATCTAATCTATCATCCCTATTCCCCTCCTCTCCCACCAGTCCATTTGTCTGTCACTGTTTCTCCTTCTTTCCTGGGCTCCTCATCCAACCTCAGCCATTCTACCCCATCCACAGACCCTTGTCTCAGTTCTCACTCTGCACACCAACTCCTTGTCAGATCTGGGCTCCTCCACTGACTGATAGTTCTATATTCTTTGCACCTGAGAGAGCTTTTATGTAGTGCATTGACAAGTTACTGCCCAGATTTTAAAAAAACTCGCTACTAGCCTGCAGTCTTCTACATAGAGCAACAGCTAAGTTTTTAGTGTATAGGCCTAGTTTTCATGGTAACCTTAAGTAATTATTAGAATCTGACATTAGTAAAATCAATATTTGCCCTCTTTTTACAATAAAATTACACTGTGCAGTGAATTTTAAACGTACTAAATTTTGGAGTAGGTAAAAGTATATGGTTATATGCCTCAGTGTGGGTCTCAAAGATTTAATAATCAACTTGTATGGCTCTTGAGTTCCATAAGCTTGGCCACCCCTGATGTAGGCAATAGCATCAGCTGGGTGGCCAGGTAAGGGGGAAAGGGTTACAGGGTAAGCGGGCAGGTTAGGGAGAAAAGAAGGGGTCGGTCTTTGGTCAGACTCAGGCAGGGGCATAATTGGGGGACCACACCTTGGGGAAGCGGGGAGGGGGGTGTTTCAGAGGGAGAAGGCAGGGGTCGGGGGGGAGGCAGAGGCAAAACTGGGGGATTGTCTCTGCCACATGATGCTGTGAGGAGGCAATGTTCCCTCTCTAAACTGATGATGTAACTGAGCAAGTTATGGATGCACTTGGGTAGCCAATAGGCAGTGGCCCAGCGGCCTGGTCCGGAGTTGGGAAACAAGGAGGGAACTTGCTCAGCTGCATCCATAAGTTGCCCAGCTGCATCATCAGCTTAGAGGGAACATTGCTTGCCACATCATCCCTTGGCTTCTCTCCCCCCCTCAACTCAACACCTGAAAGAAACATCTAAAGTAGTGGTTTTCAAACTTAGGGTTGGGGCCCAGTACTGCGTCATGGACCCTTGGGGACTGGGTCATGGCACCCCCTGCTGCCACCCCCCAAAAGACTGTAATGCATTGCTCAAAGATGTAATTGTTAGGTTGCAGACATAAATGATTTTTTTTGACTGGGTCCCAGGGGAAAAAGTTTGAAAACCACTGATCTGAAGGCCAAAAGTTTTTGAGGTGGGGGTAGGAGGTCCTGTGTACTGAAGATCTGTGACCTGTTTGTACTACGAGGGTGTGACTTTGCTTGATTTAAATTCTATACTGTTTATAGAACTTAGACTGCAATTTCATTTTTTATTTCTTATGCCTACCACTTATAATCACTTAAAATATATCTTGCCATAGTTAATAAATCTATTTTATAATTTTACTTAAAACAATGTGTCTTGCTTGAACTGGTTGGAAAATCTTAGTTCAGTTAATAGGGACTTCTACCTATCCTCTTCACATTGAGAGAGTTGTGGGCTGATTAATGAACTTACTCTGCCCCAGCTACTGACCAGAGCAAGACAGTGTAATTCTGGGTTACAGTGCTAAAAATCTTGCTGGGGAAGGTGGCTGGTGCTCCTTTGTTGTTGGTTCATGAGTGGCTGGAAAGGATTCATGTAATCTAGCTGGGACCAGGTGATAAGAGCACCTGGAGGAGCTTGCTGTTTGCCACTGGCAAAGCATTGTACAAGATAGTCCAGGCTTGAGAACTAAAGGGGGTGCAGCATTCCCACAGTTGTCAGGCTGCATGTTGGGGAACCACATCACAGTCCTAGTGGAAGGCTCACATTGTGTTAATTTAATGTTGAATTTTGAAGCTAACATAATCACCCTTGAATCGGGAGCAGGACATTTAAAGATTAAAAACTCAGAAGGTGGGCAAAAAAGCAATTTTTTAAAAAAACTTGGTTTTTTTATTATTAGAGATGCGAATTCTGATCACAACTACTAATATAATATTAAAAGATGCATTTATATAGCACTTCATGTTTTCAAAGCACAACACTAACTAAAACACGAATCTGGCACTTGGGTCTGTGCTAACAGACTCTTGTGCCTGTGCTCATCCCCTGACCTGGGAAGTGTTTGCTAAGAGGGGTACAGTAATACCGCTAACTTCTATGATATTTTGGGGGGATTTTTGTTTGGTTTGTTTTTTGCAAGCCCCAGGCCCCAAAGTCATATGATTAATGAGAAACTCAGCTGTCATGAGGGAAGAGTAAATAAATTTCTAGCCCTCATGGTCATTGAGAAAAACTTGAGACTGTGAACTCAAAACCCAGCAGGCAAATAAAAGATACCACTACTCATAACTTTTTTTAAATGTTGATTATTTCAATTGCGAGCCATAATCTTTGAATGTATGAGGCTGGCACTAATGTGAAAGTTGTAACCTGAGTGTGATACATAGGAGTGGTGTCAAGAGACTGGTCTCCATTTTCTGTACCAATTGACATGGGTCAGGATTACAAAAGGTTAATGGTTTGTCATGTGGCAGGAGTCAGCGTCCAGTTACTCTATTTACATTGGTGATAACCACACATACATAGTTTTTAAAGGGGGAGAGGGAAAGAGAGAGAGAGAGAGAATGTACAGAATACTGCAGAGGCATGTGAAATTCTAGAGGCGTCCTAGTCTTATCATTATCTTAATTAAAGCTACAACCAGACTTAGATTTTCTGTTCTCTTGCCCTTGATACCCAACTGCTTCCACCCCACCCAATTTTGCTGTAGCAGTTTTTGGCCTGAAAATATTCATGCTTGCTCTCAAGCCAGAGAATGTTGAGAGGAAACTTTTATGCATACACATGGAGCTGATGGTGTCTGATCTGATGGAAATACTGTCAGGCACACAGTCATCTATGGGCATAATTCTTTTTTAAATACTCTTTTGGTGGGACTGTTTAAATAATAGAGCTTAATCATGCAATGCTTTTACCATTAAAGTTTGGTGGTAGCATAAGTAAAATTAGTCCTTCGGATTTTGCAGCATAGAATCTGGTTCTTTGATCTTCAAAGCCACAACAGACTGTTCTGCAACTTCTTTCTTTTGTGGGACTGAAAGAATTAAGGAAATATGTACAAACTCCCTTTTCAAATGTATGTGTTTCAACTTAACCACGTAACAGTGCAGGAGAAGGACGCGCTGGGTAGGAGTAAGTAGTCAAAACAAATTTATGGCCTCTTTAAGAGGTTATAAATTGAAATGATATTTTTTTCCTTTCAAATTATTTCCCCTTGTTCTAATTTTACTTTAGTCATTCCCATCTATTTTTTCCAGAGCAAAATAAAAAATAAAGTATTATTTTTACTCTAGGTTTCTTCCTAAGTCCAGTGTCCCACTAATATAATTGATGACATAATGTGCTTCAATAGAAACAAAAAGTTTGCGGCACAGCTTAGTATAAAATGCTAGTTAACTATTTTTATTATTGATGAAGCCTTCAAGACCTTACACTCCACATTGATGGTATTTCTCCATTGGGATGTAATGCAGTTACTTTAGACCACCACATCCAATCAAGTCTGTTGATTTTGGGGGGAAATCAGAAAACCAGAAGGGGGTAAAATGGGAGGACACATTGACCTTCTGACATCTATCAGCAGAGCCACAGTTCAAAGCACCCATGTAATTAGCTATAGGTCAAACTGATTGATGGTACCTATGAACACCTTCCGTCATAACAGTATTGCCATTTATCTCTCTTCATTCGCCCAGCAGAGTTTAATGTGTTGGCACTTTGAATGATTTCATTCAGACTGAGAACAAGATCAAATAAAAAAGGAGCTGTTGTAATAACTGGATCTACAAATTTACCTTAATTGTGAGCTTAACTGTAAAAAGAGAAATTTCATAAAATGTCACCATAACCTATAATAACAAATGTTGATAAGAAAAAGGTATAAAAAGGAGACGACAGTGAATTTGTCCAAACAGAAAGGTATACTGATGTAACACAGGCTGTTAAAATCATGCATTGTAAACCAGAAAAGCATGAAGCCAGAAATCAGTGAACCAAAACTGGTGTCGGAAACTAGGCATAATTTGTGGACAACATAATGAGGGAATGAGCTATTTTGCCCCTTTGTGGGTACTTACAGAAAGACTGCAGGGAGAAAATTTGGTTAATGGAGCAAGCTTCACCATCATGGCTACCACCCCATGGGGTCCTGGGACCCTGGCCTTTGTTATCCTCATACTGAGAGATGTCCTGACTTGACCAGCATAAAGAAGGAGACCTAGAAGACACTGCCACTTCTACTAGTTTCAGCTGAATCCCAAACATGATCTGGGATGAAACAGGATTGAACATGATGGAAGCTTCAGCCCATCTCTTCAAACAACTTCTCTTTTTCCCAAGAGAACAATTAATACCATATTTGATACCACCTATGAGATAGTTAGCATCTCCACCCCTTTGTTTTTTCTTCTAAAAATTCTCTTCAGCTTAAGAGAAAGGGAACAAAGAATGTTGTTATAATAAAAACTTTATTTTATGTATCAAATGTTTTAATTCTTTTTCCTTTTATCTTTTGATAAACTGTTTAAAGGATTTGGAATGGTGTGTTTGCTATACTACCAAGCAGGCTGAGGTCAATGTATGCCAAACCTGAATTTTATCCAGAGCCATTTAAAGTTGGACAGTGACTGGATTATGTTAACACTCTAAGCCTATATATTTCATCTAAATTAATATAAGAGGGCTCACAAAGCCCTTGTCATAGGGGAATGAAGGAGTTGGAGACTTGGGAATAGGGGAGAGGAGGAAGATGCAAACCCCTACCATGAGTTGAGAGGGGAATTGGAGAGAGAGAGCCCCATTAAGGGGAGGGGAGCGTGACAAGAATTCCCTGAAAGGGAAGGGGTGTGCAGAGGGAACTTGTAGGGAGGAATAGAGAAAAGCAAGCAATGGTGTGTGCAGTGAACCTACAGAAGCAACAAAGTGTGTGAAACGTCTGATCTCCTCATCCTGCATACAGTAGATTTGGAACATAAGGAAAAGACCTTCAAAGTTATGTTCTGCTTTGAGTCCTTTTGGATAAGTTTAGAACATTTCAATTACTTCGTGCAGATTCTTGGTTCTGTTAGGGCTGCTTTGCACTTCTCTACTGATACACAGTCACACATAGTCAGGGTGAGCCCAACCGTATAGGTACACTAGGCAGTCACCTAGGGCACGAGGCTTTAAGGGGTGACAGAAGTAATTTTTTTTCTCTAGTTAAAAAATGTTAATGTGCTATGTCTTATAAATGAAAGTATCATACTCTGATAGGGTGTCAAAGTCATAGTTCACCTAAGGCACCAAAAACCCTTGGGCTGGCCTTGTAGTTTATCACCCTAGGATAGGACTACCCTCAGCTGACATAAAGTCAATATAATGGTTTCTTGGCCACATTTCCCTGCAAAAGCATGGCCAGGGAAAGAGACACACTTAGAGTCAGCTGGCTGGCAACCAGCATAATTTGGAGCAGTTACATTGTGGGACCAGTACGGTTTCACAGCCCATGTAAGATGAGGAGAAATGCAAAAGTAGCTTAAAGCCAATTCTGCCACTCTCTTGGACTTGCACTGTGGGCTACTCAGTCACAGCTGAAGATTCAGTCCTGATTCTTACAAAATTATTTCCTTTGCAAAACATGGATTTTACAAATTTTTGAGGGAGAGGAGAAGAGAGAGTTAGTTATCATGTTGGTTAGTATTTGGGGGATTTGTCTTATGGAGAGTCGTCGTGTATTGTAATTACATCTAGTGCTACTTTCTATACGAGTCCATGGTTTGGTTTTGTTTGAACAGAAGTTAGAGGCTTGTATTTGAGTGACACAGGGGATTCCAGGAAATGATTTCTTTGTTGAAACTGTTGAAAGATGTGATTAGTTTGCCTAGACTTCTCTTAATGATTTTGATCCCTGTTCCTCTTCATCACCATTCATTAGAATCAGCTTTTGGCTTTTTACTTTACCTGGTAATATGTTTGTCTTGCTAAACTAGTTCTATAACTTATTTCAATGAAGAAGCCATGTTCTTTACAGTGTTTACACAGTGTGTATGGTGCAGCCTTCTTTCCTTATGCCAAAGGTTTTCACAAAGTTGCAGCTTTTTACTTGATAGTGTTTGCAAATACTGTATGTTTGCAAGTACTGTATTGTAGTTGTAAATTATTGAAGAAAGTTGTCCCAAGAACCAGCAAATCTGCACCAAACTTGTCTAGTACAAGCCCTGCCATTCTTTGACTCATTCATTCTAAGAAAACATTTGAAATTAATCTTTCCACCATAATATTTTCCTTGTATAATTAATTGTTCTTCATAAAATTACATTTTAAAGGGGTTTTGAATCTCGATATATGATACCCAAACCCTACCACAGCCTATAAGAATCTCAGTTCTAAACACAACCATTGTAGCGGAAGGCAGGATATTTGAATAATAACTGGGAATATATGGTACAATTGTCACTAACAGTTTTATTAGAGAAGGATAGATTAGCAGAATCAAGGAAAATTACTGATTAAAATTAATCTAGTTTTTATTACTTCAGCAATGGAACTGCCAAGTTCTTCAATACTTATGCTGTACTAAAGCTACTCCTAACTAAGGGATCAAATCAAGGTCTTCAATTTACAGTTCTGACAAAACACCTTCTAATTTCTCTTCCTGTAAAGCTTTTTTCAAGTTCAGTGCTATCTATTGGGAAGTCCCAAGCACTCCACATTGCTACCAGTAGGATCATTGACTAAGAGTTGCTCAGGCTGTTCTTAGTAAAGAGGTAAAAAAGACACTTAGAATCATGAAGATTAACAGACTTCATAATGTTAGTTTACAAACAAACTTGGCCAGTGGAATTAGCAGCGACTAACTCTATTTTTCTACTTCACTGGGTATCTCAAGACAAGTAGCCAGCTGCTGGACTTTGTTCCTTCTTCTACCATAAGCTACAGACACATCCCTTGTTCCTTGAGGTCAGCAGTAGTCCCCTTGCTTTTCTTTGGTTTTATGCTTATCACATGTTTTACCTTGTCTCTATCCTCCATTGTTCTAATTCTCATTATTTGTCAGCCTTCAATAAACAATAAATCTAGTTGCTTTGCACGTTTTTATTTTTGAAAAAAATTCCCTCAAAAGTATGGTATTACTCTTAAAAGGAGCAGTGTAAAAATGGCAAGTTAGTCAATTAACTTGCTCCCTGTCATTGCCAGCCATATTTGCAAAATCTACTGACAAATATTAAATTAAATAGTAGGTTTTTTTAGCCCCATAGAGGTAATTCAGCTAAAGAAGAGTAAAATGGATGGTGTTCTGGTTCATTGATATGTAACAGTATTCTTTCAATAGCAAAATATTTATCACTGATTCATGAAGAGGAAAGATCCTAGCTTGAACATTCAGTTTCCAAGTTCTGTTTTCTAATTGCCAGCACTTCAAACACTTTTAAAATTAATTTTAAACTGAGCAGATTTTTCACTGATTGTTTTTTAAACAATAATCGTGCAACCTTAATAGGCTGTCTTTACAAATTCTTTTTTCAGATCAGAACTAAATTGTCTTTAGTGTCTTAGTTCTTTGATTTACACTGGAACAGAAAATTGTTTTACGGAAAAGAGCTGACATGCCTGTCGGCTAGCTGAAGGAGGAACAACAAACTCACATTCTTTAAATAGGTAATATATTTGAAAATTTAATGGTAAATGTCCTTTAGCTATCAAAATCCTCTCCAGTCAAGGTTCTCTTCTAGCAAGTGAGGAAGGACCATCGCTGCATTCCATCCCAACTGTTTCTCTTGAATGATAGCTGCAGTCCCCAATGTGATGTTCAGCTCCCTAATTACCTACAGAGGCAGGACTTTTCCCAACCCTCCCTTTTCAATATGGCTCCTCTTATTATACCTGTAGCCAATTTCTGTTATTCTTTAGGAATTTGGGCTAGCCAATGTAGATCAATTTGGAAGGCAAGTGTTCTTAGTCCTGATTGACTACAGGTATGTTAATTAGATAGGACTTCCTCCCTGAAAACAAATGGTCAAGGAGTACTCAGATTGAGATTTTGTGTTAGTTATTTTTATTACTAACCACATACAGCAAGTGATGGGTAAGAATACAAATGAATATAATGTGGAATAAATGGTAAAGATACATCAGCACATTTCTATTTTAACTATAAAATAGAAGTTCCTGCTAAGATTTCTTTATCTTTAAGATACAATTGCAAAAGTTATACTCACACTCAAAGTGAAGATAAGTCAAAGTACTGAGCTAACAATTCTAAACCAATCAGCTAAAATAAAATAAAGAAACCTAGCTGAAAGAAGTCAGGTAGAGCGTTGTTAAAGGCCTGTGCAATTTTCTCTTGCATTGTTCAAGTTCATCGGCCAGAACATGGAAGCGTCAACCCCTCTACAAATTTGGGGGCTTTAAATACCCTTTTGCACAATACTCCTTCAATAATAAATTGCATTATCTCATTCTTTCTGGCCCAAATATAGGTATTTTCCAGAAATTGCTAGGAGCACCTTCAGATTACTGGTTCAGGGGCCTACTGACATCTGTCTTCTAGCATATTTTTTCCATTTCCTTGTTTATCAGTTTGTGGGTTTCGTGGTGGGTTTGCAGAGATATTTTCTACCTATTAGTCTGCAGAACCTAGTCAAAACCCAACTTGCCAAATTCTGCACAGCCGACGCTCACCTTTCACCTAGTTAGCATCTGCTAATGCCTAGATGGATGCAAACCTTTGGTTTACAAAGCTTGTAGGATCTCATCCTATTGCATAGCAAACTTACAGTCTTTGCAAACTGATTCACACCTTTTGCAAAGATCTGCAGGATACATGCGTTTCAGCTTATGGAAAGAACTGGCACCACGCTCCTAATTATAGAACCAAGTTCCTAAAGCTTTTAAAAAAAGGAAAATATACCTATATATAAAATAGATAGAGGATAATATATGCATGCAAGCTCAATATATGTATACTCAAAGACTACATACCTATGATTTTCTAAGTATGTGTCATCAGCCTCTACCTATCAGCTTCTGCAAGTTGGAGGGAAACTTAGTGATTTTTCCCTTTAAGGGTACATTCCTCCTTGGGTAATCTCCCCTTGCCTGAAAGTAGATAATTTAATTAATTGTTTCCTTTAATTACATTATCTTATTTACTGAAATATGACCATTTCTTTTGGCATAAATATGAAGTTATTGATCTTACTTTATCTGTCTTATAACACTGGTCAATTTCCATTAAGCTTTTAGTCTAAAATGTTGATGTTTGAGTATATACTGCCTTTAAACGATGGAATAGACTGAGTAATAAATGCAGAAGAAAAGTGCACAATGTAGCTACGTACATACTCTCTAACTTTAATGATATATTTGTGTTCACAGGTCTGCAGAATGCTTTCTGAATGCTAACAAAAGATATCTTTCTCCTTTGTGTGAAGAGAGATTTTTGTAATGTGTGCAGTTGCTGTTCTGGTACCTGGTGAGGAAAGAAATAATGGACATCATAGGAATTTTTTTTTCCTTTTTGTTTTTGGAGTTGTATTGCTATGTACTGGAGTCCTGCTTTCAGTCTGTTTTTTACGGACATGCCCACCTGAAACTTTCAGTGATTGCAACAGGACCCTTAAGATTGCTGGGCTTGTGCTTGCTATTGTTGGATTAGTTTGTGTCTTGCTGGCACAATCAAGAGCTAGGCTGTACCTAAGACAGAGACAGATGCAAGGTGAGCAAGTGTACAGCCTCATCTTTTGTCAAGAGAACTGTCAGTTTGCCCAGTTTCTTGTCCTTGGGTTTTTGTTTTTAACTAGTGGAATATTAATTAGTTTCCTGGGCACTTGGTTTCCTGGATGTAGCCCAGGATGGCAAAGCCTGCAGTATAATCAAACCAGCATGTCTGATGTTGAACTCCGAGGTTGTGGATTTCTTTCCTTTCAAATCATGGGTCCTCTCATTGTGCTAACTGGATTGAGTTTCTTTGTAATAGCTCATATTAAAAAGAAAACCAATATAAATCTCAGCCAAGAATCCTCTGAAAACGGAGAGCAGCCTCGGAATCCAGAATCACTTCCAGTTACAGTAGGTGGGTAAATGATTTGTACGTAATTTACATTTGAAAGCTAGTTTTATTAACCTGTACACTAGATTCTATTATAAGATACAGAATGCCTTTCACTTTTCATGTTTCTGAAGATGTTAAGTCAGTTGTCTTTCTTCAGGGCAAACTGCTTTTTAATTATAAGCAACATCCAAAGGCAAATGTGGAAAAAATCACGCCACTTCAAATGGAACAGGCATTGTAAATTGTAGGCGCCGTGACTTTTTTAATTATTGTATTGAAAATGCATTTTTAGCTTTGAATTCAGACCTGTCTAGTTGTACCCTGGAGGAGACATCAATGGTGCGGATAAAATGTGTGCCAGCAGTGGGTACTGTCCATTTGTATCACCATTTTTAATTCTGTGTGAATACAGTTTGTAGGTTTAAAAATGTGTTTTTAGTGATCCAAAGAAAAGTGTGACAAATCAGCCACCACGCTGCTCAACTATCACCTGATTGAACAGAATTAAAGTCTTCTGCAAACAAAATCCTGCCTTTGTCATCCTGACATGAGGACTATTTAATCTGATGCTTAATAGGAAAAGGTGAAGGTTGGAGAGGCTGACACCACATAACAGCATATGTAAGAGAGTCATAGAAGAATAGCAGTTTAAGAAAGTAGTCTTTGGAGTGGAGAAAGCAAAACTAGTAGTGTACATAGTCCCATGTATGTGGAGAGTTCTAAGAGAAGTAAAACAAACCAGTAGTTCTGTGGCACTTAAAGACAAACAAATATCTGTAAGTCTTTAAGTGCCACAGGACTTGTTTGTTTTACTGACCTACATTAACACAGCTGCCCCTTTGGAACTAAGAGAAGTAGACTGCGCTAACACTGTAGAATCAGGCCTAGAGCAATGGTTCCTTTCCAGTGGTCCATAGACCACTGGTGGTCCACAATGATACTGCAGGTGGTCTGGAGCCAGGGGGGAGATAATATAATTCTGTGCACCTCTTATGTGTCATAGTCAATGTTACATTATTATTTGTAAGGTAATTTGCTTCATAGACATCCTTGTGTAATATAGCATTCTCTGAATTTAAATAGTGGCGCTTTTTGTGTGATGTCAGTGTGAACTAATGCTCTTTTTACATTTGACAGTTAGAACGTGGTCCACAAAAGCTTTTGGTGATGACGTAGTGGTCTGAATAAAGGAAGAGATTGGGAACTACTGGCCTAAATTGTTAAAACGTGGACTGGTTCCATCACCTTACCAGAATCTCATGCCCTGCTTAACTCTAGTATTAATGTTGCTGCGTGAAGTGTTCCTATAAGATTCTCCTCGTGTGTGTTTAGAAAGCCAATGATCAGTTCCTCTCCAACCGCATATGTGAAAAGATCTAATTCTGTTGTCTCCCTTAAGAACCCTACTTTCAGAATAGGTCGAATAAACAAACATATAAGAAGCACCCTGTGTGCAAAGGGAGTTCATGTAATAACAACACCATTAACAGTAGGTGAGCAGGTATTGTCTAAACAGTGGGATTCTGAGAAGATGATGGATTGGATGGGTTGGAAGCACTGTTCCCTCTAAGGTGCGCGCCTGTGCCCACGTGCACAACTTTTCTGGCCCCGGTGCACGGCATTTTCTGGCAGCGCACAGGGCCGGGGCTCGTGTCTGAGATCAGAGCAGCTGGCCAGCAGGGTGGCAGAATCAGCTCCCAAAGCCCTGCAGTAAGCATTATTTCCCAGCCCGAGCCTCTCCCAGCAACACTGAATTGGAGAAAGAAATATCGGCTGCTGTGAGAGGCTGGAGCTCGGAGACAGCACTTGTGGGGCTTTGGGAGCTGATGCTGCCTCCCTGCCAGCCAGCCGCTCTGATCTCAGACACTGAGCAGAGCAGAGCCTTCAGGGTGTCCTCGGCAGTGATGGGCACACTGTGGTGGAGGAGGGGAAGCCTGCCGCCTGCTTTTTCTCCCATCTCTTTTCTTCTCTCCATCTTTCTTTTTTCTTGTTTCCTTTTTCTCTTTTCCTTCCTTCTCTTTTTCTTTTTTCTTTTTCTCTTTCTCTTCTTGCATTCTTTCTCTTTTCACTTTTCTTTTTTCTTTCTCTTCCTTCTTTCTTGTTCCTTTCCTCTCTTTTTTCTTTTCCTTCCTTCACTCTCTCTTCTCCCTTCCTTTCTTGTTTCCTTCCTTCTTTTTTTCTCTTTCTTCTTTCCTCTCTCTTTCCCTCTTTTTCTTTCTCTTCCTTCCTTCACTCTTTCTCTTTTCACTTCCCTTCCTTCTCTTTTTTCCTGTTCTTTTTCTCTTTCTTCTCTCTTTCCTTCCTTCCTTCCTTCTTCCTTTCTTATCCTCCTCCTTTCTTTCCTTCTCTCCATTTAAAAAAACTTTAAAAATCATTTTAATTAAAAAGCTTTCTAAAAATTTCAAATAAAAATTCACACATATTAAATTAAACCCAATTAATTCTATTTACAATAAACACATTTTAAAATATAGGCCTATTTTGTACAAAAGAAGTAAGGAGTCCTGTGACGCTTAAAGATTAACAGATTTATTTATCACATGAGCTTTCATGGGAGAAAATCCTACTCTGTCAGATGCTTTGAAGATGGGGGAATTTACAGGATGGGATGAAAATAAATGCAAGGGAGTGTAAGATGTGGGATCAGGTCATACAGTAACAGCAAACCAGAATAGTTGTTAAGATTCAAACACTGGGAAACAGCACATAGAGGAGGGTGAAGTCAAATCACCTGTTGTAATGGGACAAGAAGTCATAGTCATGATTTAATCCTGCTTTCATGCAATCAAATCTGTTTATCAATTCTAATTCAGCTGTTTTTCTTTGAAGTCTTGTTATTGCATTCACCATGAGGCAGCTACTCCATCAAGGGCTCATTCACATGCTCATCCACTAGTGTGATTTATAATCTCTGTGCAAAAGAATAAATGGTCACAAAACTGACATCAGAAATCACAACACTCAAAATCCAGTTTCTGAGCACTTTCATCTTTCTCATCACTCTGTGGATGACTTGTTGATGACTGTGCTCAAGAAAGTCAATGGGACATCAAGACTTCAAAGAGAAAAGGCTGAATTAGAATCGATATGCAGATTTGATTGCATGAAAGCTGGATTAAATCGTGACTATGACTTCTTTTCCCATTACAACAGATAATTTGACTTCACCTTCCTCTACATGGTGTTTCCCAATGTTTGAATCTTAACAGCTGCTCTGATTTGCTGTTACTGTATGACCTGATCCCATGCCTTAAGCTCCCTTGCATTATTTCCTACTATTCTGTAAATTCCCCCATCTTCAAAGCATCTGACAAAGTAGGATTTTCTCCCATGAAAGCTCAAGTGATAAATAAATCTGTTAGTCTTTAAGTGCCACAGGACTCCTTGCTTCTTTTGCTGAACTATACTAACATGGCTGTTCCTTTGGAGCTATTTTGTACAGTATGCAATTGTACTTTTGGTAAAAATTGATGATAATGCATAACTGTAAAGTTGGAGTCACCAGTTACCATAAGGCAAAGTTTCTGCTCACAGACTAAAATTTTTGCTCATGACATCCCAATCCTTAGAGAGAACAGTGGTCAGAAGATTGAAACATATCCAAGAACAGACACTGAGTTTTAAGTAATAGAAATTTTAAGATGCAAAGACATGAAAAGTGGAGTGGACAGAGGGAAATAGTTTTTGGACCTGTTAATTATGAGAACTAGCTGACTGTTACAAGACTCTCCATTTAAAAAACTAAAGCCTCTTCAAAATGCAAAATTCAAAGATCTGAATAAGATAGACTGTTCTTCACTGTTCAACTTCATAACATGTTTTGAACACTTGGTGAGTCGATTAAGAACTGCCTAACTACAGTTTAATATGTAATGTGTATTGCTTTGTTAGAAGATAAATTGTTAGGTATTGTGCCTTCAGCCATGAAAATGTTATCTAAAATGTCTCTTAATTATGCTACTATAGATACAATGATTTGATCGTCACAATTTCAGAACTAATCAGTTAGAAATTGCCATTTGTGCCTCAAGTTGTAAAATCATTTAATTTAGTAATGGTATGGTCCCTCTTAACTGCATGATATAATAATGGTAAAAGTGCAGTTATTACCTCTTTGCATATATAAGCACTAAGAATATATAAATTACAGAAAGCAGGGACCTTCCTGTTGATGGTTATTTCTGATGATTTCTTAACTCAGGAAATAATGAACATTTGACGGAAAAATTGTAAAGGTATTAAAATAAATCAATATGAATTTTTAAATAGAACACTGAAAATTGAACATTTTTATTTATAGCATCATTACAGCTTTGCACAGTATTCTGTAAAACCCACATTTTAAGACAGTGGAGAGAAGTAGGCACTTGTACACTTTGGTGACGACCATGGTATAAATTCTCAGGTAGAAACTGTGTGAATTGGTCTTGTTCTGTATTCAGAGAACACTCATGAGTATGTCTGCTCATAGGTTCTGTAGCCAATGGTAGACGAATTTGTGTCCTTTAGTCAGGTGGACCATTTTCTAAGGTTTTTTTAGTAAGTTGAATCTCTTACATTGTAAAAATCCTCTCAGAATGTATACATATCATTGTCCTCACTACATCAAGGAATATCAGAACAGTTCAATTATGGCTGAACATGATGATGTTTGTACTTTACAAAGGAAATGAGCAAAAGTACTATGATGTTACACAGGTATGAATTTCTCTTAGGTTACCATGAGGATAAGGAAAGGAACTGAATATTCAAGAGTTACAATATTGTTTTTCTCTTTAGGTGATGCTGTAATGACAATCCCACCCCTCCCACCACCTTATTTTGCTGATCCTCTATCACCGCCCATGACTTATAGCCTTGTAGTAAGTGGCTTGCCAATAAGTGAAAATCCACCACCATTCCACAGTATTGTAAATAATGGGTAAGATAGTCTTCATGTTTATCTTCCAGGATCTGCAACATAGGTTGAAGTATAGCTAGGACAACACTCTTTAAGTCTTAACCATGATGTATTTTATGCCTGACAACTACAAAAATTCCTTCTGATAAAAACCAAACAAGGAGTCCTGTGGGACTTTTGAAGACTAACAAATTTAGTCTTTAAAAGTGCCACAGGACTCCTTGTTTGTTTTACTGAACTAGACTAACACAGCTACCCCTTTGGAACTTCCTTCAGATATTTTAACTTAATTTTAAAATATTCTTACCTTAATCACACTAGGGTGTCTGTCTCCTAGTTTTTAAATCCAAGCTGCTCAGAAATTCTGCAAAAAGTGAAGAGAATGCTTGAAGGGCAATCAGGATCAGAGCAAGGGACTGCAAAGCCTGGCTTCTATTTTTGCCTTACAGATTTGTGTGAACTTGAACAATCCAGAGACCTCCCTGTGCTTATGTTACCCTGGCTGTCAAATGAGAATATTGCTAGTTACTTACCTACTTCACAGGCTTTTGAAAGGCTTAGTTAAAGATGCAAGTCACTTTTCATCTGAGATCTCAGAGTAGGCAGTATTGTAATTTAAGTAATTGGGGTTTTAGAATTTATAAGGAAGGGGAGCGGGTAGTAGATTATGAAAAGGAAGGGAAGATTGGGTAAAGAAACAAAGGTGAAGAGATGAGAATCTCTTCTGTTCCCAGGTGGCTTTTCTGCTCTATGCTTTGTTGTTAAAGGAATATAAAAAGTTCTCTTTTAAAAGAAGTGTGAAAAGCCCACACTAGTGAACTGTACCTTCTATATAACAAACAGATGTGTATTTGTGGTGAAGGACTTTAAGAAAAAGACAGCTTGATTACACTGACTTCCCATACACTGCGTGTGCACGTGTAAAACTCAAGTATGATTTGGCTCAGTGTGTAAATGAGATTGGAATGTACTAATATGTAATGTTTTACAGGGCACAGCTTGCAGATGATCAAGGCATGGTTTCTATTAGAGAACATGAGCTATTATGTACAGTTCTTGGGAGCAGTTCATCTTCAGACGTCTTACCTACTCTGCATCTTTCACCTGAATCCCTTCCAAGATATGAGGAAAAAGAAGCAACAGTAAATATTGAATTTTCTGCACCCTCCTCCTCTTCTGGTTCCTCTATGGCTTTAGCTTCTTCTGAGCCTTTTTGCAAAGAACTGTGAACTAAAGTTCATTTTTCAATGGAATTGTCTGTTTCAATTTTAATGTTTTAAACATTTTTATAATAAAAATGTTAATGTTGGTTCCATCTATAATCTGAAAACAACAAAACAAAAATTACATGCTTGGATTTAGAAAAATATTATGTAATTGTAGGTTATTTTAGGACAATGGTACTCAACCCTTTGGTGAACTATCAATGCTAAATATTCATCTGTTCTTTTAAGGGTCTACTGTCTCACCAGATCATTAAGTTTTTAGGTTTTCAGGTAATATTTATTCCTACTGCTTTAAAGGTCCATGACTGTAGATGAATCCATTTTATTTTACAGAGCAATCTTTCAGAAAAATTCTCCCCAAATTTTTATAGGAATCAATTATTATTAATTATTTACATAATGCCATTGTTGTGTATGATGCATTTGTAGCATGTAAGAAAACAAGTTGGTCCCATGAAGAGATTACAATTTAAATAGTTAAATAATAATCAATGGCAGAAGAAATAGAAAATAAAAGGTAGGCCTGAAGGCAAAAGGTGGTTTAAGATGAGATTCATAGAAACCAAAGGGGACCATGAGCAGTCAATGAGTCCAGTTCCCTGCACTCGTGGCAGGACTAAATACCCCCTTAAACCATTCCTGACAGGTGCTTTTCTAACCTGCTCTTACAAATTTCCAGTGATGGAGATTCCACAATGTCACTTGAAATAGGGAGGGAGAATTGAAGCACAAAGTGATAGAGAAAAGCTGTTTCAGGTGGCAGGTGTTGCAAAGGAAGATGCTTTTGCATTAGCAGTAGCAAAAGTGTGTGGTGTGATAAATAGAAAACCAGTCCTAAGAGTAAAGAGTGGCATAGAGAGGTTTGGCTGAGGACAATGGTGGCTGATGTCTGTGACACAGGCTGGAATAAAGCTATGGTGAATTTCCAAAATGAAACCCAATTTTTTAGAAAGGGATCTAGAAATGCATAAGAAGCTAGGGGTGTTTTTAGAAGATGATGCAATCACACATTTTATTAGCAGTTAGCAGTACTCTGCTTCAAGAACTGAAGCATGGAGAGATTATATAGAAGGGAGCAGCAACAATCAGACTGAACTGTATGTAAATAAGAAAGATATTTAACATTTCACCAACACACTCAAAAAATTTCTTCCCCCCTCCATCAAGATTCTCTATTTTTATAGCAGTTATTAATTGTAAAAGGGATGCACTTAAATGTTCAGTATTTATGAAGTTGTTGCACAGCATGTGTATTTCCTGAGCAGATTGAACTATTAGCACAATTCTCTGCTGTGATCTGAGATACATTAAGTATGGCCTAAGTGGATCTTAAATCTCTTGTGGGCCATCTACTTGGGGTTAAATTTCACCTCAGAGGCAGAAAAGGGGGGTTTGTTTAGGGAGAAAAGCTGGAATTTTAACTTCAGATTCTAGCATCCACCCCAAACAACAGAACACCATGGTAGCCCATTTTGAGAGATTAAGGCTACCAAGGAACTAGGAAGAAGTTAGTTGCGCTCTGCAGTTCCATTTTTTGTGTAGTTGTTAGTAAAATGTGTCATAGAGTATAGGTGCTACTTACAGGATGGTGGATCATGCATCCTGGAAAGCAGTAACTAAAAATTGTCTAGAGGTTCATTGTAAATAACTAATTGAAGAACTGCTCCCAGCAAAGAGGAGTCATATGATCCTTGAATGTATAAGCAGGAGTATTAGCTAGGAATAGAGAGGTGATTTACATCTGTCTACACCAGTGATAATAATGTGTCTAGTTCTCGTGATTGTTTTTAAAAGAATGTTGGAAACATTGGAGTGGTTCAGAGATGAGCTTCAAGAATGATTCATGGTCTAGAAAATCAGCCATGTTAAAAGAATTTACTCTATTTAATTTATTGAAGATAAGGTTGAAAACTGACCATCTCAATCTATAATTACCTAGACAGGGAGAATAAATGTAATACATCAGGACTCTCTGATCTCTTCAATCACAGATCCAGTGATAGGATGCTGTGTAGTTATATTGCCCAATGCACTGCTGAAAGGGGCTCAGATCAGTGATGATTGTTGTAAATAACCTCTGTAGATTAAAAATTGTCAGAGTTCAAACTAGCTGATACTCCTCCTTACACAGCAAGCAATCAAATATTGGGACAGCTTCCTGAGGGATGTGGTAAATGCCTCACCACTTGAAGTTTAAAATACCTCTCTACAAAATAATGGTTTTGTTCAGCAACTAGTTAAAATGGGATTAAAGCAGAAATAAGTGAGTGAAATCCTATGGCCTGTGCTATGTAGGTCAGATTGGCTCATAATTGCTCCTTTTGGGCTTATGTATCTTTAATAGTTTTGTTAAAAATTATGGAAGTTCTGGACTCCTGGCAGAGCTGTGATAAAGTCCAGCCTTAGCTATAATTATCTTACTTCTTAGTGTTATAAAGCTTCCAGAGTACTGATGTGCTGCTTGTGGGTTGCTTTCTTGATGCATGACCCTGCAGATTTTGGTTGTGGGAGTGATTTCCTCCAGGAAATTGAGTCATCATAGTGCTGGTGATTAACTATATGTATGTTCTCAATATGTTAGAAATATGAGCTATGACTGACATATGGCAACTACATGTCTCTCAGTAACCATTGCTGCTATGAGGAAGGGCTGAAGTTAAATAATAAGATAGAGGGACAAACAGCCATGAAATATTAAAGCAGTTTCCAGAACCATGCTCCATAACAATTGATAAGTTAAAGCTTTTTAAGTGAACCACTTCAGGCTTCACTTCCCAGACCTTTATTCTTCCAAGTAATATTTCTTCACATGATGCACTCCATTAACTGTACACATGCAAAATTCTTATATAACTAATCTGACCCTTTAACTTCAAATGCTGTCTCACATCTCTTACAAATTCCATCTCACTTGAGACCAAATAGAATTGGTAGGTAGCAATGGAGCAGCACAACAGTGCTGAAGATTTCTTTCTCAAGTATATTTTCTGTCATTCCTTATCAGCCCAACAGATCTGATGTCCTGGTGTCAGCTGATGACACAGCTGATGCCACTTTACTCTCTTCAGGAGTATGTTTTCGGGCGGGTGGTAGGGTGACCAGATGGCAAGTGTGAAAAATTGGAATGGGGAGAGGGGGTAATAGGTATCCATATAAAGAAAATCTCTGTATGCCTGGACTGTCCCTAGGGACATCTGGTCACAGTAGGGTGAGGCTCACTTTGTCAAAGGTACAACCAAGGAGTCCTGTGGCACTTTTGAAGAGTAACAAATTTAGTTATCTCATGAGCTTTCATGGGAGAAAATCCTACTTCATCAGATGTTTTGAAGATGGGGAGCTTATAGAATGAGAGGAAAAGGTCCCCATTTTCAAAGCATCTGACAAAGTGGTATTTTCTCCCACAAAAGCTCATGTGATAAATAAATTTGTTAGTCTTTAAAAGTGCCACAGGACTTCTTGCTTGTTTGGCTGAACTAGAGTAATATAGCTACCCCTTTGGAATTTGAAGGTGATGGGATGGATCAAATATATTGGCACTACTCGCATTGAATGGACTGTTTTGGGGTCTGTTGGGTTCTCTGTTGGTGTGACTTCTGATTGCTGTGTGTAAATTTAAAATGCTGACATGTAAATTTTGCAAAGACGATGATGAAAGTGCATCACACACACAAATCAGTCTCCAGATGGACAGTCCTTTATTCTTGCTGGAATTAACCAATCTATAACTTTTCACAGTGGTACAGTACAGCCCTTCTCCTTATCCAGCCCAGGAAAGCATTGCTATGAATCTGGCCTATCTCCATCTGGTGCTCAGTTATTGGGGTGTTGTTTCATTAAGCTGCTTCAACAATTCCTCCCTTAGCCTGACTTTTGTACTAGCTGGATAACTCAGCTTTTACTGAAGATGAAAGTTACCTTTCTTCTCTGGTCACAGACACAAGAGATGAAAGGTGAGTCTATTGGAGTGTTTATTAACTAACAGGTGTACAGTTCCTTGAAATGATAAAAGCACTGTATGAGTGCTAAGTAGCATAGTTGTTATGAGTGCTAATGCATTGTTATCCAGATAACTAGTCCTGAACCACAATGCTGTAAGTCTTTCTGAAGCATAGTTCCCATTATTTACTTAACTAGGAGTTTTGTCTAAGTAAAGGCTGCAGGAGCTATATTTTGGTGAGGAAAACTACCATTTTAGTTACTTATCTGACATTTATAAATCACTATAAATCTTCAAAGTATTGTATGTTATAATTTTGTTATTTTCAGATGTTACATTATGTATACTCCTCTTTCTTTTTGTCAACTCTCTTATTATTTTGACTGAAAGGGAATAAAGTTCTCATGTTCTTTATTGCTAAAGCATTTTATAGGTAGGTCAATTAAAATATAATCATAGTACTGGAGCCAGCTCACAAACAACTTTTCCTGTGATAATGAAAGCATCAGTTCTTTAGTAGACATTTTCCCTATTGATGGTATCTGATCATCTGTGGCTACTCTATGAAGTCCTTCAGATATGATTTTTTCCCCTTATAGGTATAAGTATTGACTGAATGTTAAAGATCAACATAAAATGTTGCTGATGCTAAAAATGTTTTTGATGTTAAAAAGCTGCATTAATCAAAGAAAGAAGAAAAATTTGTTTCTGACTTTTTGTAAGGAAAAACATAAATTCTTAAAAAGAAAAGAGAGTTTGTGGAAATCCTGATTTGCTCATCTTATTCAGCAGCACAACAAAGCTAGTATGATGATGATGAAGATCAAATCTTCATATTTGCACTAACTGATATAGAAAATCTTTTCCATAAAAGCATTGGGTCTCTTCATGCAGCACTTTCTCCAGCAAAGCTCCCACAGAAAGCAACAGGACTGCAGAATCAGGATGCTAGCTGTCAGTGATTTTTGTGTTTGTCTTCTCTATAACACGTCTCCTTTCCACATCCACCCCTCACATTTTCGGGTCAGATGGTGACCCTGAAGAACAGAAGAGATCCTGGAAAATATATGTGATGATGTCTCACTTCTGCCTTAGGAGGAAATATACCCATTGTCTTAATAAAGGGTGAAATACCCTCTACCCCAACAAAAGCTGAAATTCTGAGAGGTACAGTGTATGTGCTCTAGAGGTTTTTAAATAAGAAATAGTATGCATACTAAACAAGTATAAGCAATACTATGATGTTGATAAACACCATACCACTGTATCAGTGGGAGACATTTAGCTGACCAAATTTCCTCTTTCAGAATTTATTATGCATTTGTGGTAGAGATTAGCCAAAATTTTCAAACCTGGACACCTGTTCTCAAGTTCCAAAGCCATATTTAGTTTCCTAAACAAGTAAGCTGATTTGCAGAGGTGCTGAAGTGTATAGTATCTGAGAGTGCTCAGAGATGGTGCTGAAGCTAAAGGGAGCTGCTAGGGTCACAGCATTACTGAAAACTAGACCACAGATTTAAGTGCTATTGCATCTTTTAATGCTGTGAAACAACGATTAGCTTTTCAAAAGTGCTTAAGTGACCTACATGCCTAAGTTCCATTTTCAAAATTGGCTTAGTTCCAGAGTTAGGCACCTCAATGTCTTTGAGGATCTGGGCCTTAGGCATTTAGGACTCTTGAAAATGGGACCTAGACTCCTAAATTACTTACATGCTTCAATGTGTTTTGAAACATGAAATAAGTCTTTTATTGAACTATTTGTTGTAAGTACAATTTTTAAATGAACTGGTGCTTATATGCCTATGTGCAGGGGTTAAAGTAAGGGGGAATGCACTGGAACACTGTTCTGGGGCCCACAGATTTTAGGGGCCAGCACTTTGGGGCCCCTAAAAATAAAATAATGGGGTGGAAGGCAGCATTCCAGTGTTTCCCCTCGTAATTTAACCCCTGCTTCTAGGGCTTTCAAAGCTCAGTCTGCGGCCACTGGCGGCGCAGGGAAGCGGAAAGCACGGTGATGGCATTGACAGGGCGATGGTAGTCAGCCTCTGGGAGGTGTTTGCAGCACCCAGAGCAAGCTTAGCTGCTGCCCTGGAAGGGAGCTACAGTGATGGATGATGCATGGCTGCGGCAGGCAGCGCCTCTTCAGGTAAGAGATTGGCCTGGGGCCAGAGCCACAGCATGCGCCCCAAGCTTGGCACCTGGTCATTTTTCAGGTCATGGGCATGAGTTGGGGGGATTGTGCTGCCTCCTGCCAGTCTGGCCTCAGGTCCTGAACTGGGCTCAGCCTTCTGGAGTGGCCAGTGTCCTTCACCCCGACATGTTAGCACCTCTGCAGAATCCCCCTCCAGGTCTGCGCCCCTCCAGTTAGCAGGGTTAGATTTGTGGAAGTTAGAGCTGGGAACTGGCTGGCTTGGGGCTCCTAGCAGCAGCTTGTGTTTGCTGCAGTAGTTCTCCAGGCAGGAGGGACCCTGTTCCTTGCAAACAGCCAGCTAAAAGCTGCTGGTTTGGTCTCCATTGTCATCCCTGCTCTGTCCTGTCCAGTGGCTTTGCTGGCATGTAGTACTGGGGGCACATGCCCCAAGTCCCAGCGCCAGTGCTCCGAGTGCTCCATGGCGGCAGCAGCCCATACGGCCCTGTCTCTGGCTGGGGCCCCGGGCCCAACTGCCACATTGGAGCCTGCTCGGTTTCCAGGGCAGTGTCACTCCTGGTGCTGTCTTCTGCAAACAATGGGATAGATCTTGCTTTCAGTGGCTCTGATGCAAATCTCATTCATTTCCCTGGGATTACAGCAGAGTAGCTGTCAAGAGAATTTGGTTCCAGAATTGTTTATATTATACACTTCTGCAGGCCTTTATTTCTTCATAGTAATGACATCAATACATTAAACAAATACAGGCTTTTATTCCTCTTCAGGTTTTTGTTTTACATGAAAATATTTCCAACATTTAGATGCAAACATTTTTTTTCCACTCCCTTGGCTGTTTTTGTTCTATGGTTAAAAAAATATAGCTAAGTGCTTTTCTCTGGCACTTTTTTTCCAATCTCAATTAGCCTTTTCATCACACTCTACTATTTTTTTTGGGGGGGGGGAACCTGCCAACACCACACCACTTCTTTTTCACACATGTACTGCTGTGCTCTCAAATACAGAAGTTCTTTAAAGCAATGGGACCTGCTGAAAAATGTGTGAATGCCACTCCTCTTTGTTAAAATATTTTTAACCCCAGCACAAAAAAATAATCTGGAATCATAAATTTACCACATAGGAAAGATAATCTGGAAATTGTGTTACTTAATCAAACTAACTTCTGCCGATCAACAAATCTCAATACATAAAATATTTGTATCAGTCTTTCTTACCAAACAAAGCATCGAATCTTCTAGGAAAATATGTAATGAGAGATAATTTGATATATTTACCTGCTTAGTCACTGAGAAGTGTCAATAATTTAGCTACTTGAAAATTTATAACCAAAGGCAAAACAAAATCTTATCTATAGTTGGACTCTTGTTTTTCCTGTGTAACCCTTTTAAACCACTGGACTGAGACTCAGGAGATCTGTGTGTATCCAGTTTCTAGTTCTATCAGAGGCTTACGAAACCTTGGGCAAATCACTTAGGCCTGGATCAGGGTCTGTAGCCTACAGCTCTGGAGCCATATGCAGCTCTTTAGGCGCTCCCTTGCAGCTCCAGGCTAAAATCAGGGGTTAAAGTAAGTGGGAATGCACAGGAACGCTGTTCCACAGCTCACAAATTTTAGGGGACAGCAGTCTGGTGCCCCTAAAAATACGATAATAGGGTGAAATGCTGCGTTCCCCCTTACTTTAACCCCTGCCTCCTTGTGCTTCCCCAGTGGGCTTTTGGACTCCCGGAGCAGCAGGGCAAGGAGCAGTGACTGTGAGGCAATGGTGACAGGTGGAGAGCACATGGCGGGAGGCTGCCTGGTTGACTGGGTGCAGAGTGAGCAGGGGGATCACATGTAGCAGACATGATCGCCCGGCTCGCTCCACTCCCAGCCAATCTGGCAGCCCCATGCCATGTGCGCTCCACCCACCACCACCTTGCAGTTGCTGCTCCTGGCCATGCTGCTGCCACTACTTGCCCTGCCACTCAGGAGTCTGACAGCCCGAAGGGGAAGCACAAGGTGCTGTGCCAGCAAGAGTTGGTGATGGACATAGTAAGCCAGAAACTGAGAGGTAGGAAGGGGGAGGGGTCCAGAGCAGCATCAGTCACTGGAGCAAGGGCTTAGGATCAGGGCGTGGGGAGGCATAGAGGGAGTTAGGGGAACCGGAAAGGGATGAAGGGGAGGATGGGGACAAGGAGACTGGGAAGGGGGTGGCAGGGGCTGGGCATTGGTGCAGGTAACTATGAAGTGCTGGAGTGGGGGCTGAGGGGGCTGGGGAGAGATGGAGGAGGTAAGGGGGCTGGAGTGGGGGCTAGGAATGGAGGGGGCTAAGGTGGTATGGAGGGGGTTGGGGGTAGAATGGGGGAATGGGGACAAGAGGACTAAAGGAGGCTGAGGAGGTGTGGAGGGGGTTGGGGGACTGAATGGAGGTGGAACGAAGACAGGGGGCAGACTGCTTAGGGAAT
The DNA here is from genome assembly GCA_007922195.1 of Podocnemis expansa. NCBI lineage: Eukaryota > Metazoa > Chordata > Testudines > Podocnemididae > Podocnemis > Podocnemis expansa. The sequence goes on along the minus strand of ML681990.1, from coordinate 47,645,463 downwards.
GGGAATGGGGATGGGGGCCAAGGAGGACATGGGGAAAGGGGTCTGATGTGGGCACTAGTAGACAAGGTAGGGGTGATATGAATTTGAGGCTGTGCTTCATTTGTGAGGAAAGAGCTGCTGGGGTTCAAGCAATTTGTTTTGCACTCATAACTGGGGCCTGCACGCATGAAAGGCGCCCAGACAATATGAGACGGAGGCCTGGAGATTAGGAGCATTACAGGGCCTATCCAATTATACTTTAACCACTTCCTATATGTCTTTTGAAATGTTTTGGTGACTCTATGCCTATGTCTTTTTCAGTGCTGAGTTTTTGTTAAGAATGTGACAGCTTTCTATCAAAGTATTTTTAATTCTCTTCTTCATCAATGCTAATTCCATTTCTTCTCCTTTTTGTTTCATGTTTGTTATAATAGTCTCAGTTATATTCCCAGTGCATCCATTGCTCTACAATCATTGTAAATCGTATGCAGCTTTGTAATGTTTTATTTCTTTTATCCCTGAAATCAGCATAAAAATATTGGGCCAGATCTTCAGCTAGTTTAAACTGGCATTGCTCCAGTGATTGGACTGATTTACACCAGCTGAAAATGTGGCTGATTATGCATATATACTTTGTTTTAATCCATTTTTCATTTACAATACTGATATCAAAATATTTTACAGTCAGATTACCCGTAACAAAGTGATTTGTCTGCATCCTTCTCATAAACTTCAAAATAACATTAGTTTATAAAGCAATGAATCTAGATTTCTATCCCCAGTGACCTAATATTTTATACATTTACTGGTCTTTGTTTATTACCTTGCTTATTGTTAGTCTTCTTTTACCAACTTGCATTGGAGCTAAATGGCCAGGGCCAGATTATCGCATGGACTTTAGCTGCTAAAGCCCTGGTCCCTAGACAAAAGTGGAGCCCTGGGCTCCAGCCCCTAAAACCCCTACAATAATCTGGCAACCCCCTGCCCTGCTTAATGCTGGCAGGGAAGGAGCAATCAGCATGCTGCTGCCCAGCTGGCACTGGAGTGAGGCAGGGCAGAGCCATAATTAAAGAACTCAGCGCCCCTTACAATGCCTGGCACCCAATGTTCCTCCTCACATTGCTCGCTGCGTGGTTCACACCCCCCCCCCGCACTGGCCTGATCCTGCTGCCATCCCTCCACTTTCCCCATAAGCCCCCCTCCAAGCCAGGTCACTCCCCTCCTCCCCCTCTAGCCCGCTCCCACAATAATCCCCCCAACCACCCCAACCCCCTCTCTTCCAGCAGTCTTACCCAGCTGCTGGAGCAGCGCATCTGAGCCCCAGCTCCTCCGGCTGGAGAAGCACTAATGGAGCATGCTCAGACATTCTGGGCATGTTCCATTATAGCTTCTCTAGGCGAGAGTTTTAATAACTCCCAGCTCCAGAGGGGATTTCCGCTGGAACTCTGACCCCCACCTGTGTGCAGCCAGCAGCGTTCCCTGTGCTGGACAGCTGTAGGGGGCTACACAGCTGGGCACCCATGCAGCTTACAGGGAACATTGCTGGCACCTGGAATGAGCAGCAAGGAATGCACCCTTTAATGGAGCGGCTCAATGGAGCCACTTGGGAATGCCTGAGGTAAAGCCCCACTCGCCTCACCGTAGTTATGGTCCTGGGGGTGGGGCTTGGAGCCAGAGGATGGACTGTGCACTCCAGGCGTGCGCCTGGGCTGTCTTGTCCACCCCTATGGGCAGGGCGGGATGGGCTAGTGCCTGCTCGCTCCTCCTGGGAGACAGGGCTGGCTGGGGGCCAATGCAGCTCCAGGGCCTGATCCAGCTCCTGCCACTGCCAGCAGGTGCTTCAGAGCCCAATCTGGCCTTGAGTTGCTTGCGGCAGGCAGCTCGGAGCTGGCTTCTGCTGCCACCAGCAAGCAGCTTAGGGCCCGGTGGCCTCCAAGCCACTTGCCAATGGTGGCAGGAACCAGCTGTGAGCTGCCTGCCACTTGCAGCAAGTGGCTCAGGGCTAGATCAGGCTCCAAGCGACCTGCTGGCAGTGATGGGAGCCGGATCGGGCTCCAGAGCTGGATAGGTCCCTTAGAGCCAGACCAGGCTCTGGGGCAGGGCAGGGGGCACGGCCTGGGCCCTCACCCAGCCCCAGGCCCAGGGTATGTCTACACTTTCTCCAGTGTACACATACCCTTATGTAGACTTAGCAAGGTTGACTTTGTCGAGTTAAAGTCGACCTTGTTAAGTCAACCTAAAATTGTCCCCCAGTGTAGACATACCCAGAGAGAGAGAGAGAGAGAGAGAAAGAGAGATATTGCATACCCAGTGCTCTGCGATGCCATGAGAGTGTCAGGCAATGTTCCCGCTAAGGCCCTAAGGCAGCTGAACAACTTGTGTTGTTCACCGTGCCCCCCCCCCCCCATGCAGGCCCCATCCTGCAACTCCACTCTCCTGATGAACACGCCAGTTGGCCTGATCACACCACCCCACAACCCCACAACTGGCCCAACCCCATCTTCCCTCCGCCCTTTTTCACAGCTGGCTGCCCCTGCCCTGTCCCGTCATCCCCCTCACTCTCTTACCTGGCTGCTGGAGTGGTGCAGCCTCCCTACTGGCTGCTGAAGCTCTCATTGAGCATGCATAGAGGCTCTGAGCATGCTCAGTGAGAGCTTACGCCAAGCTGGAGTTTTAAAAACTCCCAGCTCAAAGCAGCTCTCAACCAGCCGGAAGACTGTCTTCCAGCTGGACAAGGATTGCAGCTGCCAGCTGTGCATGGCTGGCAGTGTTCCCTGTACTGGGCAGCAGCAGGAGCTGTTGGTGTCAGGTCTCGCGATGTAATAGAGCGTTGGGTATACAAGACTGCACTCCACAAAACCATAGTCCCTAACAGAGAGAGTGTTACCAACTTTGCCCACCAACTCGGGGTATGCTTATTTATTAGGGTTGCTTTCTCTATAGGGAAGGTGGTAATTCTATTAGTGTCCTGCTTGTGCCTCTTGTGTTTCTATATAGGTGCGTCTGAGTGGACCGTGTCTATCAGCACTCTCAGCTGACCCCTTATGTGTCCCTGAACTCAGTAGGCTGGGTCACACAGCACTTCTCTGCTGCTACCCTTATGTGCCCCTGTACTGCACGAAACTAGGCTTGATTATGGATCTTGAGCAGGCTGGGTCACACAGCACTTCTCAGCTGCTACCCTTATATGCCCCTGGACTCAATCAGGCTGGGTCAAAACAGCACTTCTCAGCTGTCACCCTTATATGCCCCTGGAGTCAATCAGGCTACTATCCCTATCAATGAGCAAACCTTACAGGGTTGTGGGCATTACAGGGATCTTTGGCTAGGTAATAGAAGCGTTGCTGCAAAGCGATATAAAGAAACCAAGACCACAAAGGAGAGGGAATGGAGTCTTAGAAGAGTCTGGAAACTGGCTTGATAACAAAAGGCATTTTATTGCTAGGTATCTAAAACTTGTACTACTAATAATAATTCCAAAGGAGAGAAGAATACCCCAAAATACCCAGTTACAGCATTGATAAACATACAAGGAAAGAAGAACACCCAGCTACAATATTACCTAGATTCTACTGTATCAGGCCTAGAGAGAGAGTCATAATTAACACAGCGGGAGAGAGGTTGGGGGGAGGGAGAAAGAGAGAGAGAGAGAAGTTGGGGTAGGGAGGTCTCACCACTCTGTGTAGCAGAAAGGTTTCCAGGTTGTGCAGATCAGGGTTGGGGGCTGGATGGAAACAAAGCTCCCACAGCAATCAGCAAGGAAGAAAAGCCAAATCCCAGTGGAAATGATACAGCTTTAGATCCAAGCATCAGGACTCAGGACTCAATCCAGACTCACACAGGATTCAGAAGGGATCCAGTCACGACTTGCACAGGACACACACTACACTACTGTACTGCTGGATGTGGGTAAAGTTTTTTTATAAGGACTTGTTTAAGTGGCCAATACACATTCCTGGCTGGGTGTAATGGTTCAGAGAAGCTCACAATACAGTGAGGCAGACTCAGTATTTTGGGTATCAATTATCATGTCTGTGACTAGAATGGTCTGATAACTGCTGAGTTTGTTCGCTGAGTTTGCTGAGATTCCCCATCAGGCAATGCTTCCCTGCTTCTTCAATCCCAGAGTTCAGTGTGGTTCCTGCTTCTTTAATCCCAGGGTTCAGTGCAGTTCTTGCTTTGGAGCCTGGCTCTCCATAGTCAATGCAAATGAAGCTCCATTTTACTGTGCTGATGGCTTTTGGATATGGGTAGATAAGGATGTCTCCCATTTCCTACTCTTTTTGGTTTTCGGTTCAAGCAGAGGTTGGGGGATGTGGGGGGGGGGGGAGGCACGGGCTGGATACTATGCTTTGATTCCTCAAGAGCACAGAGCTAACATGTAACAAGAGAGGCATTGCGGAGCACAGTTTCGCATACTCAGCACTCCATGATGCCACAGGACTGCTGTAGTATTTTGATTTATGGTATGTACGGCCCACTTGAAGTACATTTATGTCAAATTTGGCCCACCACAGCAAATGTTTGAAACCCCTAGAACAGGCGAATGCATGAGGCTAAATGTGGCAACTGACCATCATTGAACAACATTTGATTTACATATGTAACTTGATTTCCTTAAATGCTTCCATTAGAAGAATAGTTAAAAAATATAAAGGCAGGTTCTATGGCCTTTTGTCTTAATAATGTTAATATCTGAGGACAGTGGGAGTTTATCCAGTGACTTTAGTGGCAGTAGGAGCTGGTTCTTTATCAAAAGGAGAGGTATCTTTCTCCTCCTTCTGATAATGGTTAAAAAACTACAAAGCACTACAGAAAGAAGACTATTCAGAAAATCCTAGTTCTGCAACTGACTTGCATATGACTTTAAGTAACTTAACTGCTTAAGTTTACCCGTAATCATTTGAAAGTGTTGAGAAGTCTTTTTTTATTGAATACGTGTATGGTGTTTGGGGATCTTTGGAAGAAAGGCATTAGAGAAATGCAAAATATTATCATGCTGAAATGAATGGCCCCTCCACAGTCAGTTTTCAGACTTCTCCCAATAGTTTAAAGTAGGTTGTTTTCTAGTACGTTGCTTGCCTCTCAAAAGGTTGGCAAAGAGTTATTGGCTGCTGAGAAGGTGAGAAGTTTGCCTTCTAATGGAACACTACCTTAGAGCACGGTGTTCCCCCCCCACCCCCAAGTGTTTTATTTTGCTATTAAATATACCTTTCCTGAGCATACATTGCTTGGATTAAAATTGCTGGAACATCTTCTCTTGAACCTGAACACCTCCTATTCACGCAAATGGTCAACTTCTCCACACTGCCCCACCAATGTGCCTTTCAGCTAGAACCTAGTCAGTCCCAGGATCTCTAGGAGGGTCAGAGGGTAAATCAGTTTGCATACCTAGTGTGACCTCAGGTTCAACAGCTACACAGTACCAGTCAATGATAACATGATGGTGGCCACCACAGAAGAAAGCTTTGAACTATGCAGCATCATTTTCCATTCTGTGCATGCTGTACATTAAGCCTCAAAAAGTATTTCAGAAATGTTCAAGACATTTTTAAAAAAATGTTAATGGAATTGTAACCCCCCTGGTGTTTTAAATCTTTGCCCTGTGGGAGAGGGTTTGTGGAGCTGAGGAGGGGGGCTGGGGCTGCTGGAGAGGCCTGGGAAGGAGGCAGGGAGAGAGGCCTGCCTGAAGCCAGGGAAGACAGAGTGGCTGACCTGGGATGCCAGGCCAGCACTCACAGAAGGACATTGTGTTGGGGAGAGTTGCCCAAGGACAGAGCACATCCAGTGACTGGCTGTCTGGAGCTGTGGGGCCGTGAGTACAGTACCTTGAACTCAGGGGGGTGGCTGTAGTTAGTTAAGTGGGGAGGGTGTCGCTCTGGGTTTGCAGAGAGCGGCAGAAGAGGCTTCAGAGGGTTTTCTTTTGCTGGGAAAGTGCTAGCGCCGAAGACTTGGAGTTGCTGGACTGAACTCTGGACTGGAACTGTGCTGGGACTCCTGAACTGATGGTGCAGAACGAGGTCACATCTGCCTCCAGCCTGCTCTATTGTTGGGCCTTGCAGGGCCCTGTGTTAGCTGTTACTCGGTGTTACTGCTGCCCCATCTCCCCTGTTGGTTTCCCCTTTGCACCTCTCTAAACCTTCCCCATTCCCATAATCCCTGTGCTATCCCAGTGTGTGTGTGGTGATGCTGGGGGTTTGGAACAGGTGCCCCGGGGCAAAGGGGCTCTCTCCTTGCTGTGTTCCCGTGCACACCCTTTCTGTGGTCAGAGCCACCTGCAAGGCAGACTCAATCTGGCCACGTGAGTGTTACACTTGGTGGCCCGTATGGGGAACTCTTGCAGACACAAACCTCTATGTCACACACTCTGTGTGCTCCTTCACAGTGAAAAGAGACCACCTGCTGAAAGAAAAAGAAAAGGGGAATGGAGAGAGAATTACTAGAAGACCTTTGCCGAGGGGCACAGATCTCAGTAGCCCAGGCTGTGCCGGTGGCCAGGTTCCCAGAAGAGATGGAACCCAATGAAATTGAGGAGAGCCTAGATGCAGTAGGAATACTGGGGAGAGTGAAGGTCCACACTCGTATTTACAGTTGTGAATTGAAGGGCATGATAGCCTATATACTCATTCCAAAGAAGCAGATACTGATAAAGTACCCAAAGAAGTGCAAGTGGGAGGTACCCCCTGGACAATTCTGGGGCCAAGACAGTCCTCTGCTAGTGCACCTTTGTTACTGGAGGTGGACTCATTAGCTCAGAAGCTACAGAGTCTGATGGCAAATGAGAAGTGGACACGAGAGGAATTAATACTGGCATTAGGAGGGACTCCCAACACCTGCAGCACCCAACCCAGTGGAGTGGGCAAAAGAGTTGGGGAATGCCCTCAGAGATGTGTTGAAGCCAGTACCTGAAAATGCGCCATACAAGCGGTTACCTTATTTCTCTGGAGTCATACCTGTACCCTCAGGGGAAGATGATTATGAGACCTGGAAGGAATCTTCAGTGCCCCTTGTCTAAGAGTAGCAATGCTCTGATGCTGAAATGCGGAAACAGGTGCTTGAGAGTCTGAGGGGACCTGTTATGCGGATTGTTCGAACCCTGAAAGACTCCCAACCAGCTGCCACAGTGCACAACTATTTAGGTGCTCTTGAGAGTGTCTACGGCACAACGGATAGTGGCAAAGATCTGTATTATCGGTTTCATCACACCTATCGAGGGTCTCATGAGAGCTTGTCAGATTTCGTTAGGAGGCTGGAGGATTTACTGCAGCAGGTAGTGCAGAAGGGAGGAATTCCCACTAAGCTCATTGATTCTGCTAGGTTAGATCAGATCCTTCGGGAAACCCGACAAGATGGATTGATGCTGTGGTGACTACAGCTGAGGAGTGGATCCAAAACCCACCTCCATTCCACAATCTCATTTGAGAGATACGTGAAGAAGAGGAGCGATTTATAAAGGCAGATACAGTGGCAAGGTGCACATGCGTGTTGATTATCGCACTCTGAACAGGCAAATGATTCCTGACCAGTACACAATGCCCCGGGTGGATGATGCTTTGGCTAGCCTGAATGGCAGTCGCTGGTTCTCTGTACTTGATCTCTGCAGTGGATACTATCAAGTACCCATGGCACCAGAGGACCAAGAGAAGACAGCGTTCATCTGCCCCTTGGGATTTTACCAATTTAATCCTATGCCACAAGGAGTATCTGGGGCTCCAACCACATTTCAGTGACTCATGGAACAGGTTGTAGGGGATATGCACCTGTTACAGTGCCTGGTGTATCTGGATGACATTGTGGTCTTTGGGCGCACTTTAGAAGAACATGAAACTCGGCTCTGCAAGGTCCTGGATCAGCTGGAAGAGGCTGGTCTCAAGTTATCCTTACATAAGTGCATCTTCTGCTCATCAAGTGGCGTTCCTGGCATTAAAATGGGCTATGACAGAGAGGTTTCATGATTACCTGTATGGAGCAAAGCTTATTGTAAAGACTGATAATAACCCTTTGACATATATCAAGACAACAGCAAAATTATCTGTAGCAGGAGATTGGTGGTTAGCGGCGCTCTCTGCTTATGATTTCACCCTTCAGTATCGTCCTGGTCGAACAAACATAGATGCAGATACCTTGTCTCGTCAGCCTCACATTAAAGACTTGTCACCCAATAATTGAATGAATGTGGGTACCGCTGAATTGAGAGCTTTATGCCAACGAGTATCTGTAGTGGAGGAACACTCCACGGCCAATGGGGAATGAGCAATTGACTGCTTGGGGGTGCCCCCACAAGCCATACCCATAGCCTACTCAAGTTATAGTAGAATACAGGATCCTTAATTGCCCAGACTAAAGGATTGGGAGGTGGAACATGCCCAGAGAGCTGATCCATGAATGAAGGATGTCCTTTACGGTTTGGAAAGGATCCCAAGAGTATTTGACCGAGTCATCCAGAGGAGGTCCTCTTGCTGAAGGAATGGGATCGCTTATTGGTTCGAGGTGGGTGACTTTATCGAGGGAAGAAGCATTCCCTGAGACCTCACCCAAAGCAGTTAGTACTACCACAAAAGTATCGGCAAGGTATATTGGAGGGCTGCCATGATTGAATGGGTCACCTGGGAGTAGAACAATTAGAGGCCTTAGTTAAGGCAAGGTTCTATTGGCCCCGGATGGGGCGTGACATTGTTCACCATGTACACACTTGTACCCAATGCGTCCGATGAAAGACTTTGCCTAAGAAGACAGCCCCTCTTGTCAGGATCACAAGTTCAGCACCCATGGAGCTTGTCTGTCTAGACTTCCTGTCATTAGAGCCTGATCACCGGGGTACAACAAATATCCTGGTGGTAACTGACCATTTTACTCGTTATGCTCAGGCTTATCCCACAAAAAGTCAAAAAGCTTCCACAGTTGCCAAGATCCTGTGGGACAAGTTCTTCATTCACTATGGGTTGCCTGCGAGACTACACTCAGACCAGGGATGGGATTTTGAGAGTTGATTAATAAAAGAACTTTGCACAATCATGGGGATCAAAAAATCACACACCACCCATTATCATCCACAAGGGGATCCACTGCCTGAACGATTCAACCGCACGCTGCTCAACATGCTGGGAACCCTAGAGCCTCAGCAGAAGAAATCCTGGAGCCAGCACGTGGAGCACTTGGTACATGCCTATAACTGCACTCGGCATGAGGCAACTGGCTACACACCATACATGTTGATGTTTGGTCGAGAGGCATGGCTGCCAGTTGACCTCTGTTTTGGAGTGTCTTCCGATGGGGCACTCCCTGAAACATATTTGGGGTATGTGGCTCGCCTAAAAGACCAATTGGAGGCATATCGGATAGCAACACAAGCTTCTGGACAACAGAATCAAAGGAACAAATTGCAATATGATCAGCGAGTGAGGCAACAGGAACTTCAGATTGGTGATCGGGTGCTGGCCCGAAATCTGGGATTATAGGGAAAGCCCAAAATTGCTGATCGTTGGGAGTCACACCCGTATGTCATTGAGGAGAAACTGGGAGATCTACCAGTGTATCTGATATGCCTGGAGGGCAGTCATGGCCCTACTAAAACTACACCGGAATCACCAGTTACCTGTTGGACAGGTATTGTTTCCCAATGAGGATGATCCCACAGTTTCTGAGACCCGTGGTCCTGCAAGTCGGACATGATCCCAGCAATGCAGCTATAATAGGACTTTGCAAACACCCAGCTCCTCAGAGAGTGAGGAAGAACTAGTGTTCAGCCAATGTCCTTTTGGAGAGGTTTCAACCACACCAGATCTTTCCAACATTGCGCAAAGAGATGGGGAAAGGGAAGAACCCACAGTAAGTGTCCCAGAGAGTTCAGTGGCCAAATCTGTGGAGACCCACCAAGGGTCTGATGAGGAAGAGAACCCTGTGCCCCATACAGCCACTTTAGATCCAGATGCCCCTGCATTTACACCTCAAGGATCTGTCACCATGCCCCCATGTTCAGTAGTGTCACAGCAGTCAATGCTTGACAGCCAACTTAGACGTTTCTCCAGGGAAGGGAAGTCCAGGTGTGTGCTGACATATGATCGATTGGGAGAACCCAGTGAAGTAAAAATCTCTGGAGTACCCCAGGGGGTGAGTTGCCTCACAGGAAACCTGTTCCACCCCTCAGTGACCCATGAGTTGGATGACTGCGATACTCCTGACCAATGGGGGCCCTGGGTCTCCTGTTGGGAATCCATGGACTGAAACTGCCCACCTTGTTGGGGACACCAAGGATCCTTTTCTTTTGGAGGGCGGAGAGTGTAACCCCCCTGGGGTTTTAAGGAGCGTGGTTCCTTTAAATCTTTGCCCTGTGGGAGAGGGTTTGTGGAGCTGAGGAGGGGGGGCTGGGGCTGCCGGAGAGGCCTGGGAAGGAGGCAGGAAGAAAGGCCTGCCTGAAGCCAGGGAAGACAGAGCGGCTGACCTGGGATGCCAGGCCAGCACCCACAGAAGGACATTGTGCTGGGGAGAGTTGCCCAAGGACAGAGCACATCCAGTGACTGGCTGTCTGGAGCTGTGGGGCCGTGAGTATAGCACCTGGAACTCAGGGGGAAGGTTGTAGTTAGTTAAGTGGGGAGGGTGTCGCTCTGGGTTTGCAGAGAGCGGCAGAAGAGGCTTCAGAGGGTTTTCTTTTGCTGGGAAAGTGCTAGCACCGAAGACTAGGAGTTGCTGGATTGAACTCTGGACTGGAACTGTGCTGGGACTCCTGAACTGATGGTGCAGAACGAGGTCACGTCTGCCTCCAGCCTGCTCTATTGTTGGGCCTTGCAGGGCCCTGTGTTAGCTGTTCCTCGGTGTTACTGCTGCCCCATCTCCCCTGTTGGTTTCCCCTTTGCACCTCTCTAAATAAACCTTCCCCATTCCCATAATCCCTGTGCTATTCCAGTGTGTGTGTGTGTGTGTGTGTGTGTGGTCACTCTGGGGGTTTGGAACAAGTGCCCCTGGGGCAAAGGGGTTCTCTCCTTGCTATGTTCCCGTGCACACCCTTCTCTGGTAAGAGCTGCCTGCAAGGCAGACTCAGTCTGGCCACATGGGTGTTCCAGAATAATTTGCTTCTTTGCCCCAGATTTAAAGCTAGGCCTCTTTAATGCAATAAGCCAATGTGTATGGAACTCAGGTTAAAAGAAAAAATGTATAAGTGAAATATTTTGAATCTCTGTCAAGCAGTGGGTGTTTAGACACTGCATTGGATACAGTGGCCTGTAAGTTTGGATGAGTGATATAATAGCAACCATGGAAACCCCCCCCACCCCTATCATGTGACAGAAGTTTTTTTGGATTTGGATTACTGACTCAGGTTATGTGACTGGGGCTGGGAAATAAAATTCAGCTTCTAGCTAGCATCCAATGTGTCAAACACAATTATTGTAGCATTTTCCGTGGTGCATATATAACACTGGAGCAATATGGCCAATCCCAAGCCCTCAAAAATCCTGACATTCTTATAAATCAAACATATTGAATTCTTTCTATGTGACTTCTGGGTTTTGAGTCCTGAGCAATGTGCCATCTAAGCTGCGTGGCCAGTCCCCGGGGCTGCTTGGCTCAGGGAAGGCTTCTGGCTGCGCGTGGCCGGCAGCTGCAGTCCCTGCGGCGAGAGAGACTCTGAGCTGGGAGTTTTTAAAACTCTCGCTCAGAGTCAGCTCTCACTCAGCTTGCGCAGACTGTCTGCACAGGCTCAGTGAGAGCTTCCCGGCCTGAGGAGTGGGCCGGGGGGCCTGGCTGCATCACTCCAGCAACCAGGAAAGGGGCCCTAACTGCCCCCCCCCCAACTCCTAGGGAAGAGGGGGAACAGGGGCCAGATGCTGTTCCGCCCGCCTGCCCACCCGGCCTCACCGCAGTGGGGCAGAGCAACCAGCTCAGCCTACACCCAGCTGGCTGCACCTCCCTGGGGGCGGAGGGGACCAGCGCTGAGCTCCGGCGTGCGGGGTTGGGGCCCTGGAGCAGCCTGTCCTGCTCCCAAAGAGTTTCGGCTGCTTTGCCCCCACCCACTCTCCCCACCACCGGCCTGAAGAGGTCTGCTCCATGGCCTTGGCTGGGGGTAGGCAGAGCTGACTGCTCCGCCTCGCTGTGGTGAGGCCAGGCAGGCAGCAGAGCTTGAGCAGTGGGCCAGGATCAGGCCTGCATGGGGGGCGGGGAGGGGCACAGCAAGCAACACATGTTGCTCAGCTGCATCGGCTCCTTAGGGGGAACGTTGGTTCCTGAGTATTCAAATTCTCAAGCTTTTCTTCATGAATGCTAAAAATAGTCTATGTCTATGCCTAAAATCTTAGTTGGGACTTAGATAGTCCGAACTCAGTAGTTCAAAAGTTAGTTTGAACTAAGCACCTGTTTTTCAGCTCAAACTAGCCATGCCTTTTTTTAGTTCCAAATAACTTTTTAGTTCGAACTAAAAAAGCTTGGTTAGTTCAAACTAACCGCTAGTTCAAACTTATTTAGCTCATGTGCTAGTTCAAACTAAATGCACATATTATTTCAAACTAAGAAGTTAGTTCAAACTAACCAGAGGAACTAACTAGTTCGAACTAAGCTTTGCTTAGTTTGAATTAAAATTTTTTTGAGTTTGAACTAGGCAAAGCCTAGCGTAGACAGGGTTCAAATTAGTTTGAATTAAGGCTCCTTAATTCGAACAAATTTGCTAGTGTAGACCAGGGGCGTCGCTGGTGCTGGGCACCCTGGGGCATGTGCCCCGAGCCCCAGTGCCAGTGCCCCGGATCTCTGGCTCAATCAGGCCGGAGATCGAGGGCCTGGCTGCCGGTAGCCGTGGCGGCCCCGTCCCCGGCCAGGGATCCGGGGCCCAGCTGCCGGCAGCCACAGTGGCCTCCTCCCTGGCTGGGGATCCAGGGCCCAGCCGCCCACGGCCACGGTGGCGCAGGGCCCAGCCTCTTGCGGCTGCTTCTGGCCCAGCCTGGCTGTGGCCTAGCCACCTGTGGCGGTGCGGCCACACCTGGCCCTACCCCTGGCCAGGGGGTGGGGCCTGCCAGCTGAGGGGGGGGCCTGTCGGCGGGGGGGGGGCCTGGGCCCATGCCCCGGGTCCCTTCCCCCCCCACCCCAGTGACGCCCCTGGTGTAGACATAGCCTAAAAGAACAGAAAAGAGCAGAGATTGTCATGTAGTCACATGGTGCCAGTAGATGGGAGTTTTAAGAAAAACACCAAATATTATGAGACTTGCACTAACACAGCAACCTGTTTGGAATTTGTCTTCAGGAAGGAAGGATTTAGGGATCTAAACATCAGGTTTGACTCCTGCAGGTTTGAACAGTAGCAGGATCACCTTGGCTTGCTATCCCCATGAGGTAGCCAAGTGGAATTCTGGGGGCTCAGGGGGGTCACTGAGAGGGAAACAGAGCTATCTACCAGCAGCAAGCAAATACCTGAGGGAAGCAGCAAAAACAGGTCAATTGAGTTGGATCAGAAGAGACAATAGGATCGCCTCTGCCCACAGAGAGGGTGGGGGAGAGTTTTGGAACAAAAACAAACAAATGGAACTTAAAGACTAACAAGTTTGTTTATTGCATGACCTTTTGTGGGAGAAAATCCCACTTCATCAGACACTTTGAAGAAGACGAAAACATGAAAGCTCATGCGATAAATAAATCTGTTAGTTTTTTAAGTGACACAGGACACCTTGCTTTTTTTGCTGAATTAGACTAACAGGTCTGCCCCTTTGACACTTGAAAGAGTTTGTTTTCACTCCTCACCCCTCCCTTTTTGGCAAAGGTGATTTCGTCGTCTCCTCTGACCCACCGCAATCAGCATATCTTTGTAAAAACAAACAAGGAGTTCTTGTAGCACTTAAAGACTAACAAATTTATGTATTGCATGAGCGTCTCCCACTTTGTCAAATGCTTTGAAGTTAAGGGAAATTTCAGAATTCTGTAATTTCCCTCATCTTCAAAGTGTCTGATGAAGTGGGATTTTCTCCACAAAACTTCATGTGATAAATAAATGTATTAGTCTTTAAAAATGCCACAGGACTCCTTGTTTGTTTTTATTCAACTAGACTAACCTGGCTATTATGTAGGTGTGTGTCAGGCTTGGTGTTTTTTTTTCTTTTTTACATTTACAAATAAATGTGGCCTATTGCCTTGTCCCCTGAAGAGATCCTGCTGTTCGTATTGTGGGGGAGTAGTACAGCCACCTTCAGGCACCCCCATTGTTATGCCACCGGGGTTTGGGGGGGGGTGGAGAAGAGGGGAGAGACCCCAGCCACACTGTCTGGACTATGTAGGGGGAGCCCTCCTCAGCTCCCTTTTGCAAAGTGCATGGAGATGAAGAATGCTATAAGGGCTAAATTTAACAGGAGTGAGGGATAATTTCAGTGCCTATTTAGCAGTTTTCAGCTGTAGATCTCAAAGCATTTTTCAAAGGGAGGTAAGTCTCATTACTGTTTTTATTTTGCAGGTGCAGAAACTGAGTTCCACGAAGGAAAAGTGACTTTCCCAAGCAGCTCAGGGCAGAGCCAGAAAAAGACCTTTGGTCTCCCAAGTGCCAAGCCAAGTGCTCTAGGAAATGCTATCCTTCTGTGTATAGTTTAACTTAAAAAAAAAAAAACTAGAGACATCATTGGTTTTAAACCAGATCATATTACTGTAAGGAAGCCCTGGTATTCTAAACCCCCCCCCCCATCCCCACCACCACCAAGGGGAATTAGATGACACAGGAAGGGAAAAGAGACTGTTCCATGTCTGTTGTTATCAGCCCAAAAATCTGTGTCCTCCCTCTTCATTGAGCTGACTAGATAAGGTTGGATCTGAGCAGTTATCTACATAGAAGTGACTGCCAGCAGCTGAAAAGCAAACAAGGAGTCTTATGGCACTTGAAGGCTAGTACTTCTGTTTAATATGCAGAAGGTCCTGGGTTTAAGCCCTAAGGGGTTAGATGTGATGATCTCATGAGGTCCCTTCCAACCCTATGATTTGATTGAAGACTAATGAATTTATTTATTGCATGAGCTTTCCTGGAAGAAAATCCCACTCTGTCAGATACTTTGAAGATGGGGGAAACAAACTCCTAAAAAACCTGTGCCCCTTTCTTCCTTTTCTGTTTGTTTCCCCACTGACCTGACCCTGAAACAACAATCCAAAGAACCCCACTGAACTCACTGTTGGGTGCCACTTCAAGAAACAGGTGGCTCTCACCCCAGCTCCTCCTGGTCCCCCAAGAAACACTGGTTGATTGGGCTCAGTGCAGATGAAGATGAGAGAGAGGAAAGAGCCCCAGCCAGGCTGTTTGAGTTTGAACTTCCTGCAACTCCCAGATCATGCCATCTGGGACTAGAGCTTCCTGCAGTCCCCAATGGCTAGTGTCCACCCCACTCCCCACCAACCCTGCTTACCTATTGTTATCCCTCCTGGCCTGTGAGTCATTGTAAAGGCATGCATTCCTTTAAATCTCCAGCATCTGCCTGCAGAGGGATTTAAAGTGCACTCTGCCTACATGATTTAAGCTGCAGGTTGACTAACAGTGCCTGAGCTACAAGGAAAGAGTTAAAGCGGCAGAAGCCAGCCTGATCTTCAGGGGAACTAGGCACCTCTAAGAACTGTCACCCGAAGCCATGTCTGTCTTTTGCCTCATAGTAGAGTTGGCCCTGCTTCCACACTGGTAGGTGCCAGGTTGACGGAGGAGTGGTGTGTTGTGGGTAGCTGTCCCACATTGCACTGGAGCGGTGCCCACCCCCCGGCCACTCCTTTAAAATGGGAAGTGTGGAGTTTTAAGGGAAATTATAATCCAATAAGGAGGACAGCATATTCAGAGCTGTATAAGCAGTCTTTATTGAAAGACAACTGAGAGAGAGAGAGGAGACAGACAGGTTTTCCTAGCACCTAAACGACTCTCCCATTTATCACTATGACAACCCCAATGCCCCTAGGTAGTCCAAAACACCACATATTCCCCCCACTCTAATGAATACCTCCCCCCCAGAATAAAGCCCTTGCCCCCCCCCCAAAAGAATCAGAACAAAACTAGGAGATGAGGGTAGACTGCCTCATCTCCAGCGAACCCCCAGGGAATTATTCTGCCCGATGAAGAGGGGGTCACCCCTAGCTAAAGATCCATCCGATTAGGAGGTCTTCTGTCGCGAGGCGGATTACGGCGAAATTCTGGTGTGCCCACCCCACAAGGTGGTATTGGTGGTGGTGGGATCACAGGTACTGGGGAAGTAGCCGGAACCGGAGAGGATGTTGTGTCCGGTTGGCCCAGGAAGGCTGAAGGCGTTGAAGGGGTGGCTGGAGCAGGAGAGACAGAAATAGTTTCATGCTCTGATGTTGTATCATCAGTAAGGGTGACGTCAGATATGTCTGCTGGAGATGCATCTTCTGGGAGGATTTGACGGGGAAGCAGCTGATCTACATGCCATCGCCAAAGTAGGCCACTCGCTGTCTGGACAGAGTAGGAAACAGGTCCTGTCTGGGCAATGACCATTGCTGGGACCCATTTAGCTCCTGAAGCATAGTTTCGAGCAAGAACTGGCTGTCCAATACTGAAGGTGCGGCCCTTTGTTCTTGGTGAATGTCTGCTGACCTGGTCCTGCTGTTGGTGTTGAACCACTTGCCATGTGTCTCGTGGTTTCAACAAATCAAAGCAAGAGCGCAACTGCCGTCCCATCATAAGAAAAGCTGGAGATGCCTTAGTTGTAGCCTGTGGAGTGTTTCTGTAGGACAACAAGAAGTTGTCCAGACGCTTATGAAGAGGTGAACACCCCTTTGCAGATTTTAGAGCTTGCTTCATAGTCTGTACAAACCTTTCAGCAAGTCCATTGGTGGAAGGATGATACGGTGCTGACCTGATGTGATATATTCCATTGGCCTTCATAAAAGTTTCAAAATCCTGAGAAACGAATTGTGGTCCATTGTCACTCACCAGCTGTTCTGGAAGACCGTAACAACTAAAAATGCCATGCAGGGTCTGAATAGTGGCTTCCATAGTAGTGGACTGCATTACGGAGACTGCATCCTTCAAATGGGCCAGTAAAATCAACACGGATACGTTGCCATGGCCTTTCGGGCCAATCCCATGGGTGAAGAGGTGCCAACTGAGGTGCGTTCCGGATGCTCTGGCATGAGGTACAAGCTCTAGCCGTTTCTTCAATGGCATTGTCTAAGCCCGGCCACCAGAAATAGCTCCATGCAATTTCTTTCATACGCACTATGCTGCAGTGACTTGAATGGAGCTGTTCCAACAAATGTGGTCTTAATGAAGGTGGGATAATTACACGCATACCCCACAACAAACACCCGGATTGGGTCGATAACTCTGTCCTCCTAGACACATAGGGGCGGAGGTCAGGAGAGACCTGAGAGTCAGGTAAAGAACGTTCCATGCATCACGAAATCCATAACTTGTGAGAGTACTGGGTCAACCCGTGTTGCTTTCTTCACTTGAGAAGCCGTGATGGGTGTGTTTTCCACCTGTTCAAAGTAAAAGATTCCTTCCTGGCCCAGATCCTGACAGTATGCCAGTAAGGGTAGCCTTGAAAGGCCATCAGCATTGCAATGCAAAGAGGATTGCCTGTACTTGATTTCATATGTGTATCCAGAAAGTATCAATGCCCATCGTTGCATTCGACTAGCAGCCAAATGTGGGATGCCTTTGTGTGGCCCCAAAATTGATGTCAGGGGTCGATGGTCAGTGAGAAGTGTGAACTTCTTTCCCCACAGGTACTGGTGAAATTTCCGAATGCCAAAAACAATGCCCAGTGCTTCATGTTCAATTTGGGCATAGTTAGTTTCTGCCTTGGTCAAGGAGCGTGAAGCAAAAGCAATAGGCCTCTCTTCACCAGAAGGCATAATATGTGACAATACAGCCCCAACTCCATAAGGGGAGGCATCACAAGCCAACTGTAGGGGCAAGGATGGGTCAAAATGTGTCAGAACCTTAGAGTTTACCAGTGAGCGTTTAGCTTCACTAAATGCAACATCGCAGGCTTCAGTCCAGTTCCAGGCCTTTTTCGGTCCCAGAAGCTCATGTAGGGGTTTCAGGAGCGTCGCTAATTGTGGAATAAACTTGCCATAATAGTTTAATAAACCTAAAAAAGAGCGAAGTTGGCTTACGTTCTGAGGTAGCAGAGCATCCACAATAGCCTTAACCTTGGCTGGAGACTTATGGAGACCATCAGCATCAATTATATGTCCTGGGCTGGAAAAACTTACATTTGTCTCTGTGAACATGTAGACCATACTCTTCCTGTCTTTGCAGAGTAGCTTCCAAGTTTGTAAGGTGTTCCTCCTCATTTTTGCCCATGACCAGGATATCATCCAGATAGCACTGTACTCCTGATAAACCACTCAAAATCTGATCCATTGCCCTTTGGAACAAAGCTGGGGCTGAAGTAATGCCAAAAGGTAAACGACAGTATCTGTACAACCCCTTATGTATTACGATTCTCAACAATTCTTGAGATTCTTCTTCAACATGCATCTGTAAGTACGCTTGACTCAAATCAATCTTGCTAAATTTTTGTCCTCCAGCCAAACCTGCAAAGATGTCCTTAATGCGGGGAAGAGGATATTGTTCTGCACATAACACTGGTTTGACAGTGACCTTGAAATCTCCACAAATTCGAATGGAGCCATCCTTCTTCACTATTGGGACAATGGGTGTCGCCCACTGGCTGTGAGTAACTGGCACCAAGACTCCCTCTTTGACTAACCGCTCCAAGTTTTCTTCCACCTTGGGTCTGATGGCAAATGGCACCATCCTGGCCTTCAAACATTTTGGTTGGCAATCAGGGTTTATATTTAATTTCACAGTGATTCCCTTCATACTGCCTAAGTCTTCACTGAAAACAGCAGCATGTTTCATTAGTACCGCTGCTAGATTCATTTCTTCTTTAGTCAACTGATGCACTTGTGACCAATCGAGTTGGATTTTCCTGATCCAAGATCTTCCCATTAGGGCTGGGTAATTCCCCTTTACCACAAACAGTGGTAGCTTTGTGGTCTGTCCATTAAGTTCTACCTTCACATCAATAGTACCCAACAGGGGAACAGTCTCTCCAGTATATGTCTTCAAAGCGACTACTGTCAGCTTAAGTGGCAGATGTCTAAAATCCTTCTCATACACAAGGTTAGAAACTAATGAAACTGCTGCACCAGTGTCCAGCTCCATGTGTATAGGTTTGCCTTCCAACATAGGTGTTACCCAGAATTTACGTGGGCCAGCTGTTATAGACAAAACATGGAGGGAATCGTCATCTTCCAATTGGGTGTCACTATGATCACCAGTATTCTGCTCTACTGCATGCAGAATTTCCCTCTTAGTCCACCAAACCAACGGCCCATTTTTCTCAGGTCTGCCTCTTCAGTTTGGCTCACCCTTCCTTTGTTTGCAGGCACGTTCAATGTGCCCTCTCTTACCACGTTGTCGACACAGTAGTTCTTTAAACCGGCACTCAGATGTCCTGACCTGAAAAGCTTATCATCTACAGAGCCTGCATCCTGAAAAGGGTTCTGCTGAGTGTCCAAGATCTTTGCATGACTGAGGCCTATATTTTAGATAAAACATACTGTAGTGAGTGTGAATAATGAGTTAGAAGGGAGAACAGTGTTCCAATGTAAGAATATGAGGTTAGTAAGGTAGGTTATACACCCATCTTGATTGTTGTGGGGTGTGTGTTAGTGCATATACATCTACACCCACAAAAAAAGCAAGGCTTTTTTTTGGCACTTATAGACTAATAGATTTATTTATCGCATGAGCCTTCATGGGAGAAAATTTTCAAAGCATCAGACGAAGTGGGATTTCCTCTCGCGAAAGCTCATGCGATAAATAAATCTGTTAGGGTATGTCCACACGTCTCTTTTATTTCGAAATAACACTGGTTATTTCGAAATAAAAAAGATTAGGTCCACACGATGTTTTCTTATTTCGAAATGACAGGCTCTGTCATTTCGAAATAAGAACCATTATTTTGAAACAGCTTAAATCCCATTCATTTCAAAACGGCTGTTATTTCAAAATAAAGCCATTTGGACATGTTGTTTCGAAACAACACCATTGTTTCAAAACAACTGGTTCAAAACAACATGTCCAAAGGCGTTATTTCGAAATAACTGTTTCGAAATAACAGCTGTTTTGATAGCAGGCTTTCCCTTAATTCGAATTAACATTTTCTTAATTTGAATTAACTTATTTCAAAATAAGGACTTTATTTCAAAATAACTCATTTCGAAATAACGATGTATGTGTGGACATAGCCTTAGTCTTTAAGTGCCTACTCCTTGCTTTTTTTGCTTTAGTAGACTAACATGGCTGCCCCTTTACACCCACAGAGTAGCTAAAATATACATACCATGCACGCAAGTTATTTTAATCTTATTTGCTCATTGCTACAGTAAATGGCAGTAGACAGAAACACAAAACAGACATAATAGGCTGGATCTATCTAGTATATAGTTTCACTTAAGTCAGTATTATGTATTATTGTTCAGTCCTGAGTTATGCCAGGGTGTTAATACAACCCATTGTATAACAGAATTTCAAAATCTCCATGTGAATAAATGCCTGGAATATAAAATAAAGCTATTCCACCTACTAAAGTGTCATTTAACTCTGGTTTAAAAATATTGCACATAATACTAGTATAACCAAGAATAATTTTTCCTCACCTGGTACATTAAATTAGGAAAAATTTGGGCACAGTTTAGCATGAAGGATTCCAATTAGCTCTTGCTTGTGCAGCCCCAGTATGGATGAATTTTTCTGAAGCTCTAAGAAAACTCCTTAGGGTTTTGGGGTTTGGGGGTGGGGGGGTTACATGAAATACTGGAATAAATTCAGTCCTAGTATTGCTGAGCTCAGTTATTTATATGAATGGGAACTGCACCCAATTATGTAAGCGTCCCTGTGCCAGAGTTACCTTTAGGTCAGGCATTTCCTGCCAGATAATGAGTGCCTGGACGCACTAAGGGTCTGAGGTGAAGTTTTTAGGCCAGATAGGCAATAGCATCCAGAAAGTGCACAGCCTAGAGACGGGTGCTTTTACAAACCATTTTAAATTAGCTGGAGAAAATCATATATGTGATTTCCCCCTTCCTCTCAAAGTTAAAAAGTGACCTGAATGTTGCTTTGGAATGTGCACTTTGTTCACAGCACTAGTCTTTTCCTCGCAGTTAATGTTGGGCAAGGCTTCAAATTCAGCATTACATTAATTTTTTAATTGTAACTTTATGATCTCAGATATACTAGATTTAGCTGCAACCGAACCAACCAACAAATTGGGGCTCTGTCTTTATGCAGCTCTTAACCTGTGTCAGGCAAAGTTTGTGATTCCTTCATTACTGCTGTTGTAATAACAGCTGTTTATTGTTGTCTGCATGACTAGCCTTGTATGACAGAAAAAGGCATGGTCTTTCTGAAAAGCTGCTTGCAGGGAGCTATTTGCAATATGTAACAACAACTTTATTGAACCTACTATTTATAAACAATGATACAAATTCTTTTGTCAGTAGGTGGCACTGTTGTATGAAATCTTTGGACATACAGGTAATCTGCAGAGCAGCTATAACTTTCATGTAGCACCTAGAAAACAGTCTCCATGTTCAGCAGCCTGTTGTCTAAACAGGCAGAACATGAAATATTCTAGCTTAGAGGTCTTTTATTTTGTATACTAGGCTGGAGAGGGTCATGGAATAAGTTAGAGAAATGAGCGACAGAAGAAAAGATCAGATTGGATTTATTGGGGAAGTAAAAGGATGGGCACAATGAGAATGGCAAGAAATGAGAGCAGAGGTAGAAGGGAATAGAACTGTGATGAACCTTGATGGTATAGTGGTTTCTGCTTGATACTGAAGCTAGCTGAGGCATTTGGAGAGATGCTAGTGTGAATGGCAGGTGAGGAAAATGATTTTAGCTTGGAGCCTGTGGCACAGGAATTGTGAACACCAGCACATTTTAGTAAAGAGGAAAAGTCAGAATCATGAAAGGAGGTTGTAAAAGAACCAGCAGAATTGGGTGACTCTCTGCTGAGAAAACAAGAAAAGAACTGGAAAAAAAAAAGTCACAGAGGGGCTGGACTTGTGAGGTTGATCAGTATCAAGTGTAAGAACTAAATGTAATCCTTTCCCTCTTGGCACCAGGCCCAGATGTTGGGGGAATCTACACTTCCCTAGTCATCCCTCCATCAGAGGGAGACACTTATAACCAGAGCTGGGTGGCTTTTCACTGCAAAACTGAAACATTTTGATTTTTCAATTCCCAACAATTTCTCAACTTTATGGTTAAGCAGTTTAAAAATACCCCCATTAGAAAGTGTTTTCCATAGAACAAAGCACTTTGCTCAGTCACAAACCATTCATTTTCCCTTGTCATTTGCACTTTTTAATTTTTAGAAATCTACTTTTCAGGTCAACCTGAAACCATGCTTTTTTAAAAATGCTAAGGAACTGATCTGGTTATTCATTCTTCCTGGACTGGGTAATTTCAAGATCTGGTAATTCCAACCAAGGTTTCCTCTAAAGCCCTAAGTCAGCTGAGCAATGCAACTTGCTCACTACCCGGGCTGCCCCCTCCACCCTGGCAGGCCTGATTCTGCACACCTCCCCATGGGCCTGATGCTCCCCCCCTACACCTCCACCGGAGCCAGCCAGATCCCCTCCTCCTACCCCAGCCCACTCCCCCCAGCAACGCCTCAGCCGACTTGACCCCCCCCCCACACTCTTACCCTGCCACGCGGGTCCCAAACATGGCTCCTGGAGCCAGAGGAGCACTGACGAAGCATGCTCAGATGTTCTGAGCATGCTCCATCAGAGCTTCTCTGTGCAGGAGTTTCAATAACTCCCAGCTCTTGAGCAGCTCTCCACCGGCTGGAAGACAGCATCCTCCAGCCAAGTAGGAGCTCAGGCTGCCGGCCATGCACAGCAGGCAGCGTCCCCTGCTCAGGGCAGCGGGGCAGGGGAGTTGTGTGGCCACGCAGCTTAGGAGAAACATTGATTCCAAATCTCCCTAGCACCTCAGAGCCAGTAATGGTTTGGGTGAAGTGAGGCCCCTTTCTGGGGCAGCCCAACTAGAAAGCTGGCAGGATCCCACTGCACTGTGCAAGATCTTTCCCCTTGGGGCAAGGCTGTATTATCCAGTAGGCCCAAGAAGCACTGTGCCTATGGCCTATGAAAATGAAAGGCCTAAGAAAAAAATTTTAACCTTTTTTTGTAATTTGTAAATTTGTAATTTGTAAAACTGCAACAAAGCTATCTTCTTGAATATATCAATGCTAGGCACAGTGTATACACAACGAGACAGAGCCAGGTCAATTATTTTTATGAAGTGAAAGAAGTTAACACCAGAAATGAACTTTTTGAGATTTTTTTCATTGCAAAACAAACAAACAAGGCATCCTGTGGCACTTAAAAACTAACATATATTATCGCATGAGCCTTTGTGGGAGAAAATCCCACTTCCTCAGAAGCTTTGAAGATGGGGGAACTTATAGAATGGGAGGAAATAAGTTCCCCCATCTTCAAAGCATTGAGTGGGATTTTCTCCCAGAAAAGCTCATGCAATAAATATATTTGTTAGTCTTTAAGTGCCACAGGACTCCTTATTTGGTTGGTTTACTGAATGGCTATGTCCACACACACATCGTTACTTCAAAATGAGTTATTTTGAAATAAATTCCTTATTTCGAAATAAGTTAATTCGAATTAAGAAAATGTTAGTTTGAATTAAGGGAAAGCCTGCTATTGAAACGGCTGTTATTTCGAAATGGTTATTTCGAAATAACACCGTTTGGACATGTTGTTTTGAACCAGTTGTTTTGAAACAATGGTGTTGTTGACAGGATTTGCTGGTTCAATTTAGGAGAGAGGCACCGTGGGAGGTGCGGCAAGATGGTCCCCTAGAAGGACCATGCCCTCACCCTATATAGAAAAAGGACAGCACTCTGGGAAGGAGAAGGGCAAAAGTGTTAAATCAAAATAACATTTCCGCACACCGTTATTTTGAAATAACAGTTTCAATTTAACCACCATTTTGATATAATACTTTGTTTTATGATATCAAAATGACTTTCCTTATTAAGAGATGAGGGCACTCCTTATTTCGGTATAAGGAAACATAATGTGGACCTGCAATCTTCTAAATCAGAATAATCTGCATTATTTTGATTTAAAGACTGTGTGTGTGGACATACCCAACTAGACTAACACAGCTGCCCCTTTGGATCTTTTCATTGCAAAATCAGCAATAACATCCATACACCCATAAAGATACATCCACCAAAGGGGCTATGAACCGAAGTGCCTAGGGCCTACAAGGACCTTAATCAGGCCCTGCTGTGGGGGACAGACTGCACCCTTCCAGAGCAGGGTGAGGCCCAGTCTCTGGTCCCTGGGGACCAGGAACCCCCAGCTGGGGGAGCCAGACGTGGGAGCACCGCACCCCAGGCCCCATGTAGCTGCTGTGCAGTGAAGCTCCCGCCACGTCCACAGGGCAACTGAGTGCACATGCAAGAGCTGTCTCAGGTGTGGCTGCAGTTCACAGTGCTGTCCCCACAATGGGTGCTGCTGCCTTTCCCCAGGCCACCCTCCACCCACCATTGCCCTACAACTCTGGGGGCCTTCCACTAGACAGCTGCTCTGGGCAGGGACTTGGCTCAGCCCCCCACAACTCCATCCGGGAATGCCGGCGGCTCTGGGCGCCAGGGCAGAAAACGGTGGCGGAAGCAGGGGCAGCGTCTCCCCACCGCAGGTCACCTTCCCGCCCCTACGTGCGCTTCCAGTGTCCCACCCACTCCAGCACCTCCGCGCAGCTCCAGCCGCTGACTCAGGCAGGTCCATGGGCATGTAGCTCACTGTAAGCCAGGCAGCATTGCCTCAGCCCAGCTTAGGAGGGCTGGCCCCAGCAGAGCACCCCACGGACCCACTAGGCTGCTGCTAGTTCATCTTTGAGGCAGATCAGGGTGTGCTAAAGAAAGAGAGTGAGCAAGACGGCATAGAAGCGGGAAACCACAAGGGGATGCGGGAGATGGAGAGCTCAGTCCTGTTACAAGGCAGGGTAACATGACTGGTGCATAAAAACACAGCTGAGATGAGCCTGCAAAACCAACCCTGTCAAGGGACCTGGTTACATCACGTTCCCCACCCTGCTTTGTACTGCAGTAGTAAGACTTACTTGAAAGTGCTTTACAGCTTTGAAGTGCTGTATTAACTGATATGAGGCCTGAAACACAGGTGTGTAAGCAGGGAAGTGAAATATGACCTTGTCTAAATTGGGGATTACACTAGTGGCGCTCAGCCTTTTGTGTAGCTGCAGTGTAGATGAAGTGTCACCCCTAGTCTCTGCCAGAAGCTGGGGATAGGTGACAGTGGGGTGGATCACCTGTTCATCTATTCATTCCCTTTGAAGCACCTGGCCTCGGCCAGGATCAGAAGACAGCATGCTGGGCTAGATAGACTATTGGTCTGATAAAGTATGGCACTTCTTATATTCAATGAGTCAAACCCAATGTGCAAACAAGCACAGCCCATATGTTCTACACCAGGGATCTCAATCTGGTACCTGAAGACTTAATAACATCATACCTGTTCACTACCCATGCCATTGGCTATTCAAAATCATGCAGCAGAGGCACCAGACTATGGGAAAGCCACATATTCTCCCTTCCTGGCATGTCCCCAACTCTACCATGCTCCTGCTTGGCATCCCAGCCCTGCCTGTGTTGTGGGGCCTCTAGTGTCACCCAACTGAAGCATGACAAGGGGCAGGCCTGGGGTTTGGGCCTGCATTCCACTCCTTGCCTCTTGAGCAGTGACAAATTTAGAGTTCGTGGAACCCGATGCCTGGCTTCATTTTTTCATTTTTAGTGTGTCTCTCTCCCCCCTCCTCCCCTGAGACCCAGCAAAGAAAAAGAATGTTTTCTCTTATCTACCCTTGTTTTTATACTCTTTTAAATTCACTCCCCCCCCCCAATATTATTATTAGGAAGTAAATGAAAATAAAATGAGGTATCTTGATTGTTTTTGTAGTCTATCTTTTTTCTTCACAGACCACATGACAATTGCTGAGGGTCACAGCGGACCACTTAATGATTGTTCCAAATGTTGTTTGTGCTGTTAGCTAACTATTGTAAAGCACTGTGAATAAGCATGCTTCATTAAAAAAAAAAAAGCGTAATACCCTTTCCTTGGTCTACCTGAACTGAGAACTCAGACCATAGTATGAGAATTTCTGGTCTAGATGAAAGCTTGTATTTGCTTTACACTAGGTCTTGACAAATCTGCCAAACATCTAGGGGCCAGCCCCACAATTGAGCCATCACCATTACTGAAAGAAAGCTACTTCCAGCAGCTCTTTCAGAGGGTGAGATGGGGGCCAAGGCACTGAAACTGTAAATGTCACTGGCTCTTTTTTTAGGTTCCAGTGGCATTTGCCTCCCTGGCTATTGGGTCACTGCTAGGTGCCAGGGCAAAAAATCCTGGGCACCATGGCAACCTGGTGCACAGGCTTTGTTGAGCTCTGCAGTACACTAATGTAAAAAATAAAAAGTATAGATGGCAGCTGGAGCCAGGTGTGGTGAGCAACTGAAAAGAGCCAGGGACACCCTCAGCAGGGCACAATGCAGAAAAACTTTACCAGCCAAGAGGCCTCACAGGCCAGACTGGAAGGGGGATTAATACTAGGGAGATGGGCCCTGGAGCCTGGGGGCATGTGGCCACTGCCAGAGAAAGCGTTTGAGTGCATCCCTGTAACTCAGCCAGGGCCTGGGCAGGAGGAATGTGAGACATGAGGAACAGACTATGAACATCCCTTACAACCCAGGGATACTATGTTTGGTGTTCTTATCCCACAGGGTGGTGTTGGGTGTCTGTCTTTAGCCTTGCTCCTCCTTTCTTTTTTTTTATTTGATTTTTTAATTTGATTTTTGATTGCTCTTCATTTAATAAATTGAACTGCTATGTACTGTATGCAATAATTGTTGAGGCAGGGAAGAACCACCTGGGCTTTTAGCACCCCAGAAATGGGACACACTATCCCATGCCCCAGATGACCACAAGATTGGAAGTTTAACTCAACAGGAATCAGGGCCCAGCCTTCTCACAGTTCCAGGAACCGCACCACACAGAAGAGTTGGGGGGGGTGGGGACTTTGACGTTAGGCAGACCTCCAGGTAGAGGGAGTGGGAGTGGGAACTCAGATCCTTTTTGCTAACCAATTCCACCAGGGTAGGGTATGAGCCAGTATAACTCCCCCTCAATAGTGGGCCCATTCCTCCACATACACCTAGCTGCTTGTTATGTATTGCTGAGCCAGTGAAAACATTATGATGCAAATTCTTTGCCAGACTACTTTCAGAAAAAACACATTTAGAACACAGTTTGCAGAATAAGGTCACAGAACAGGGAAAGCCTGGACCACTTTGTAACTTGCAACACTTATTTTCAGTCTTTTGTCAGATTTGTCTTGAATTTTGTACAGCCTCCCCCCTCGCCCCCCAGTCATTTAGGGCCATGCAAGAGCACAGGTTATTTCATGATAAATCTGCTGCTGCTCTTGAACATAAGTCACTGCTACCACAGCTCCTGGGCCCATTGCCCATGTCACCCATCCCTAAGACAAGCCATACGTGGAATTTACGAAGGCACTACAGCCTGTTTTTAGGCACCACGGCAATCCACAAAACACTGCTCAGCTGCTGCCTAACCCTTTAGGCACCTAAATTCACTTGGCACTTAAGATTTTGTTCCTTTGATCATGCAACCTCCAGCCACTCTCCCTAAGCCGGAAATACACTACTGCTGCTTGATAGGCATACAGACACCTTTTTCTCACCTACACCCACAGGGTGATTGACAGACAGGAAAGATGGGCACTCAATTGTCTAGGTCACATACAGGCACCTGAGCTGGTAGCCAGAGCTGTAACTACAGCAGGGCGAGTGAGGCTTTGCTCCAGGCGTGCTGGAGTGGCTCCATTGAGGCATTCCATTAAAGGGTACGTTCCCCGCCGATTGCTCCAGGCATCAGCTATTGTACGTTCTGATCAGAACACACCCTGGGCACCAGATTCTTTAATTATGGCTCTGCTGGTGGCCGCTTTCCCTTGTGTGCCACTGTAAATGTGTTTTGTGTCCCTCCTGCCGCTCAGGCAGCCGATATCCCCCCAGTTCATGGATCACTAGTGGAGCTAGGTGCTTCCATGCAGCCAACTATGGGTGTATCTGCTATATGTACAGCGTTGTGCCCTACAGCGTTGCAGCTGTAGGGATAGGCATACAAACCCCACATCTGTGAGTGCTATAAGCTAAATTGGCAGGCGACACTTTCCAACTGACACAGTGCTGTGCACACGAACGTTTGTATTATGTTGCTCAGGAGGTGGGGGGAGGGGGGGATATTCACATCTCCGAGTGACATCAGTTTTGCCAACATAGGCGGCAATGTGGATATAGCTATAGGTGAAGAATGCTGAGAGAGGGCTGTCCCCTTTGGATCAGCAGCTCTTACCAGTTCCCTGCTAGCAAACTGGCTGTGTGGATCATAGTCTAAAAAAAGTGCTGTCTCTTCCCATTTATTGTATAGGAAGCCTAAGCACCTAACTCAGGCTTTGGGATCACAGTTGTGTTCGTGTGAATTTTCTAGGAACCTAAAAGGCAGTTGCCATAATGCTCAGCATTACGCTGCCTAATAGATCCCACCCTGAGTGATTTAGGATCATAGGTCTCTTATTCAAGGATATCGTCCAGTCAGAGTACAGATAACAAACACAACTGGGAGTGTATGCACAGAGCAGCTGCCCCTCTTCCTCACTTCAAAACTAGTTTGCATTTTAAAGCATTGAGGTTGTAATGTCAGCAATATTATGTATACGGAAAGATGAATAACATATAGATGTTCCAGGACAAATGCTGTGATAGGTTGGCCTGTGAGAAACTGAGGGCTCTTCTTTCCTTGGTGTCACTGTCTTTCTTTTAAGCAAAACTGTAGATGACAAAGAGGTGAGCTTCTGGGAGTAGAGCAAATTACTTACTCTCTCACACTCCCAACTTCCAGCTACCTGTGCATTTCATCTTTTGATGAGTCTTTAGACCCAAGGAATTCAGCCACTGATAACTTTCCTTCTCAATACTGATGCCACTGGAGGTATTTTATGTCACTACTTTTTTTGTTTCTTTCTGTGTTGCAGTCTTGAGTAGGGTTGAGGCCTGGGTTCAAACCCTAGGGGGTTGGACTATATGATCTCATGAGGTTCCTTCCAACCCTATAAGTCTAGTCTATTCTATTCAGTTGTGCTTCCCCCCCCCCCCCCAACTAGCTTTTTCTTTAATACACTTCTTTTCCTTATCACCGTAGTGTGAAGAGCAAACCCATGGACTTGATACAAATGTAGTCTCTTTATTTCAATTATGTCTGTTCAAAAAATTGGCATCAAGGCCTTTTTATGTCTTCTTCTGTATCACCATCAAGATGGTCATAAAGATCCTCACAAGGTAAGACTTTAAAAAGAAATTAAAACATAGTCTTGCAAAAGCATCCTAATTAACACACAAGAGTCTTGGCAGGCTTCATGATAGTTAATATGTCATCTTCCTATCGCTTAAACCCAATAATCTGCAAACCACCACTGCTGTTTTTAAGATTTATATTCACTGTAATTTATGTTAACTTAGATCACAAACCCTTTTCTCTTCTTTTTTTTTTAAACAATATTTGGCAGCCAACTAACTGTGGAAACTAGGCTGTTTTACATTAGTCATCGGTACATTTAAATCATTCCTACAAAATGATTTACTGTGGTTTACAAATTCTTATATGGCATTTCCAGTTAATGATTAGGCAAAGTAATATATCACCCAAATGATTGGTCACATATGTATTTTAGTTACATGGTTCTTAAGCTGTCTATTTTGGAAGGTTTTTGTTTTTTTTTTAAATTATCATCATTTTTTTTCCAGTTGAAGAAACAGAGATTTCAAAAGGAAGGGTAGAAGACCTAACCTCTCCACTTCAACATTTCAGAATATTTCCTGACAGACTAGGATTTTCTTCTGTAGGCTATGCACTTCATCAGTAAACACTGTAGGGTATTTATACACAAACATTTGCAGGGGTCTGAGGCACAATATTTCTGCTCTTGACTAAGCTCAGGATATACAAAAAACATTGGCGACAATCAAGACTTGCCTATTTTATTTCAACCAATTTTGAGTGAACTACTGGAAAGGGAAGAACACTGAGTGTTGGATTTGAGGATGTTGATGCTGAATATCAACAAAATGACAATTCCTTTTCACAGACATTTATATATGCACCTAACTCATTTGATGTGCCACATGGTAATGGAAATAAGAAATATCCTAACTACACAGCGGATGGGATGTGGAAGTTTCACAGTTTGAGCACCAGTGAAGAGGAACTGGTTTATGGATACAACGGGTATGTCCACACGTCTCTTTTATTTCGAAATAACACTGGTTATTTTGAAAAAAAAAAAGATTAGGTCCACACGACATTTTCTTATTTTGAAATAAGAACCGTCATTTTGAAACAGCTTAAACCCCATTCATTTCGAAACAGCTGTTATTTTGAAATGGTTATTTTGAAATAACGCCATTTGGACATGTTGTTTCGAAACAACACCATTGTTCTGAAACAACTGTTTCAAAACAACATGTCCAAATGGCCTTATTTCAAAATAACCATTTCGAAATAACAGCCGTTTCGATAGCAGGCTTTCCCTTAATTCGAATTAAGGACTTTATTTCAAAATAACTCATTTCAAAATAACTTATTTCGAAATAACGATGTATGTGTGGACATAGCCAACTAGATTTGGCTAGATATAGTGACACAATATGAAGTGTGTATTTTGTTGTGAACAATGTCCTACAAATATAAGTAACTTTATGCATGTGAATAGCCCCCTGAAATAATGCTTTATGCATGTGAATAGCCCTGTGAAAATCATGTTACTCATAAGTTACTTGTGTGCATAATTATTAGCAGGATTGGGGACCGTGTCCATGATCCTGGACCTGCAGCTTGCCAGCAGCCTGGCCTGGATCTGGCCCAGACCTGGCCTAGGCCAACCTGTGGCAGTGTGACAGGCAGCCCCAGCCTGGATCCTGCCCCTGCCTCTGCCAGTCAGTGGCCTGCAGCCCTGGCCCAGATCTGGCCCCTGCCACTGCTGGCCAGTGGCAGATCTGGCCCCAGTCCAGCCTCTGCTGCTGCCAGGGTGTGGCTGTAGCCCCATCAGCCCAGTGGCAATGACACCCCTGGACTGAGTTACATTGTTCTTTTGTGCAGGAGTATGGGCTACAGTTATAAAAGTGGTACCCCCCCACACATAGTGGCAATATGCACTTGTGGACTCATTTTAGTAAGAAATACAACAGTGTCAATATTTTTGATTGGCACAGTGCCTTTCCATCTCATCTCAAACGACTTACAAATAACAGGCATCTCAGCACCCTGTGAGAAAGAGAATTACTGTACACTTTAGATCAGTAGTTCTTATCTCTTTTGGCTGAAGACTACAGATATAATTTTTACTATCCTGAAGGGCTACCAGTCTCTGCCAGCAGGCGTCTTCCCCTCCTCCCCCATTGCAGCCAGACAGAAAGAGGTCATTGAGTAGGCTGCTTTCTCCTTGATCTCCGGGGATGCAGCAGGGAAACCACAAGTATCCTGTAGCAGGGGGCATCACTGGCCCCCAAAACCTTTCAGGCCCCACCCACATGCTCACCCTGCCCAGCAGGCCTCAATATGACCCCATGGCCCTATCCAGCCCCACGTCTCCAGCTGGGGTCTGGAGCAGATTGGCAGTCTGGCCCTACATCTCCAGCTGGGGTCAGGGCCAGATTGGACTGCGACCGCACCTGCCGCCATGGACCAGCCCTGCATCCCTGGCTGGAGACAGGGCCAGATCAACCTCCCAGCCCTGCATCCCCACCTGCCATTGGGGCTGGTTCGGGCTGCCACTGCCGTGGCATCCTGGTCCTCCATCCCTGGCTCAGGCCAGGGTGGGGACTTAGGGCACTAGCACGGGGACTGGGAGCTCATCCCCCCAGTGTCCAGTGCCAGCAATGCCACCGTCTGTAACCCCTTGTGGTCTACCTGAGTCACTAGGCAGTGACTTCCCTCTGTACCCAGGGGATAGAAAAAGCAGTGCTCTCCTCCTCCCTCTGGCTCCATCAGGGAGCCCAGCATCTAGGGACCTAGGCAGAGCACTTTGCTGTGCTCCCTGCTACAGAAAGGGGGGGAACTTCTGATCTGTCCTCCTGACTGCAGCAAGGAGCCTGCTCCAGTCTTTTAGCCCTGCAGACCTGTCATCTGCTTGAGTCTGTAGGCAGCTGCTCCCTTCTGCAGCCAACAGGAGGGGAGCCATGGCCCACTCTGAAAGCCCCCGTGAGCCACTTTTGGCCCTTTGGGCCACAGTCTGGGAACCACTACTTTATGTTATTTATAATATGTACCTGTCTCTTTGTTCAGGCACATAGACAATATAAAGCTACTTGCAAAAAAATGACTAAGTTAACAAATATAATTAGTTAATACTTCCTTACCCAGTTAAGGTATCTCACCCTTTAATGCACTTATGCTTGCTTACCATCTAGCAGACCAGACAGGCCTTGTGGATTCACCTATAGCCAGGATTGGCAACATGGGCTCAGTAAGCCACCTGTGGCTCACTGAGTGTCCCCTTCTGGCTCCCTGGCAAGCTCCTCCAGGGACGCCTGGCTGCAAAGGGGTCTCCTGGCTGGCCCCAGCATCGGGGCCAAATAAGAGGGATCCTGGCTGGTGCAGACCCCCCATTTTTGGGGTGCTGGGGTTGGCCCCACCTTTCCCACAAGAACTGCATGAGCCTGAGATGGTCCAGCAGATGCACTGCAGCCCCTAGTGCCAGCTGGGGGCTGTGCGGGCAGCGCACACTCCCTCCATCCCTCCATGCAGTGGCGGGGTGGATCTGAGATGCTCCACCTACCCCCAGCTGGCTGTTCCTCCCAAGAGCGGCTGGTGCAGAGCTGTGGCTTGTGAGGGCAGGGTCCTGAAATAACCCTGCTGAGGAGTTCGAGCCACTTTGACCCAGCAACTCAAGGGCTGAACAGAGGCCTCCTCGTTGGATCAGGCCTGTTTAGCCCTGGCGTGGCCAAGCAGAAGCAGCCCAAACTCCACAGAGGGGCCA
Organism: Podocnemis expansa; assembly: GCA_007922195.1. Taxonomy (NCBI): domain Eukaryota; kingdom Metazoa; phylum Chordata; order Testudines; family Podocnemididae; genus Podocnemis; species Podocnemis expansa. The sequence goes on along the minus strand of ML681990.1, from coordinate 47,612,348 downwards.
TTCCAGGGCCCACCCCCACAAGCCACAGCTCGGTGCCAGCTGCTCTTGGAAGGGACTCCCGGCTGCGGGTAGGCGGGCATCTCTGCTCTGCCCCATCAGTGCACAGAGGGAGGGAACGTGCACTACCTGCGCACCTGCCGCCAGTACTAGGGGCCACAGTGCGACTGCTGGGCTGCCTCGGGCTCTTGCTGTTGGGGTGGGTGGGGGGGGGTGACCCTGGCACCCTGAAAGTGGGAGACCTGCTCCTGACTCCATCCCCTCTCCCCCTGCCACCACCAGGGGATCCCACAGGCAACCCATGCCAGGCTCCAGGCTCACCACCACCACTGAGGAACCCTGTAGGGGGTCCCACTCTTGGTTCTGGGTTACCTCCTCCTGTCCCACCAGGGGCCCTGTGGCAGGCACCCTGGCCCATCTCCCAGCTCCCACCATCAGATAGCTACACCCATTGTGGCTCTCAGAACACTTGGTTATTGAAGGAATCTCAAAAAAAAAATGTCTCTTCTTATCTTTTGGGTTGCCGACCCTGGTCTAAAGATTAACAGACTGGGAACCCATCAGATCACAGAGGAAGTGAGTTCCAGAATCAAGTGTCATCACTGAAAATGTCCTGATGCTATCCTTCTCCTGTAAAAAATCAGGTGGCTGTTAGCCTGGGCCTTAGCTGAACATAACTGCCAAGATATCACATAAGATAAGAAGCAGTTATTAAATCAAGATGATCCCAAACCATATACAGCTAGAGGTCACAATCAATACTTTGAATTACTCCTGGAAATGAACTGGAAGTTACAGCTGACCACAGAATGCTCATGTGATATTTTTCCAGTAAGAAGCAGAACTGAGCTGAGTTATTTAGGTGTAGCCCCCAAAAAAGAGAGCACTGCATTAGTCCACTGTTGAAGTGAAGAAGACATAGATAACTATGGAGTTGTCTGCACCAAGAGAGCTCCCCAAGCCAGTCTGCCCTGCTTTTCTCTCCTCCCCATGTCCCCAGCTGCTGCTGTTCTGCAGAACAGTGTGGAGCAGAGGGTGGGGCTGGTCACTCTGACAGCCATTCAATCCCCAGCAGGAAGGCAAAGCAATGTGGGGCTGGTGCCTAGAGGCAGGCTGGTATTGTGGGGTATTGTGGTGGCTGGTGGTGCACAAGCCATTGCAGCGGTAAGGTGTATGCAGTTGGGACTAGGGGCTGGCACCAGCCAGCTGTGGCTGGCACTGTAGCACTGCGTGAACGCAGGCCTTAGTGGTGATACGTGGGGCCAGATTTATTTTGGTGGGTGGTGGGGCCCCTCTTAGCCCTGGGATTGGGCTGCAGACCCTAAAGCTCCTGCTTCACTCTGCCCTTCAGGGGCTTTAGGGACTACAGTGTAGGGCCCCTGGCTAAGGAGTGGGGGTCCCACCAACCCAGCGGACCACTATCCTATGCTATGCTACAGCCCCAGTTGGGCCCAGCCCCTGGTGCAGAGGCAGACTTACTGCTCTGCTGGAGTCATTTCAGTGCCTGCCCTTCCATGCTCACCTACCTTCAAGCACCAGCCCCACCCTACCCTTCTACCGGGGATAGAGGGGCCAGCCCTGCCCTCTGCTTCACTGTGCCCCACCCCATCACTGGGGATAGCTATTTGTGCCCTGAATCTTTTGTTTGAGCAGCAATGCCGTGAGCTGTAGGAAAAGGTCACAATATCACAAGCAAGATTGGGTGACAAAGCCACTAAGAGGTCACTTGCCAAAGCGCACATAGCAGGCAAATGGCAGAATCTCCCTCACCTGCTCTAAACTTTAGTATGCACTGCCTTGATCTCTGCCAGAAGCTGGAATGGGCAACAGAATGGCTCACTTGATGATTATCTGTTCTGTTTATTCGCTCTGAAGCATCAGTATTGGAAGACAAGTTAGTGGGCTAGACAGACTCTTGGTCTGACACAAGATGGCCATTCGTTCATTTTTATGTTTCTAGCAACTGAAGTTTTTCACACTTCACTATAGATAACAGAAATGTCAAAGAATGTTGCTAAATAGTTTCCAGTTTAAGGTCCTGAACCAGAGACCTGCTAAAGACAAAATTTCCACCAAATCTGAGTTTCTCCCAACTCATGTTGCAGGATTGGGTCCTAAATTAGGACTGGTTGGAAAACATGAATTCAATTTTTCAAAACAATGAGAGGTTTTGAAATTTGTTTTAATTCCACATCAGACCAAAACCAAAGCAAAACAAAAAAGCCAAAATAAACCTTTTGAAATTTTGTAATGGGAAAAAAAAACACAAAAGCGTGAGACCTCAGACTATTCAGTAGCTAAGTGGTTAGGGCACTGCAGTGAGATCTGGCAAACCCAGAATCAAATCTGTGCTCTGAAAAGCTCCTATATCCCCACTGAGTGCCTAGCTATGAGGCTGTTGGATTTTCTAGGCTGGATCTCTCGCCATTCTGAACATGAGAAATTGTCCCAATGAAAGTGGATCAAAAACAATACATTGCCATGAAAAAAACTGATTAATTGGCATTTTCAGATGAAAACGTTTAGGCAAAAAATTTCTGATCAGCTAGATCCTAACCTATAGTTGTTAAATAGTGTTTACTGGAGAATTGTCTAAAGCAAACACATTTCAATAACTGTGAAACACTGATCTCTTCCTCCCCCCACCCTTTTAGAATGACTTCCTTGACTCAACTATTTACGATTCATTTCATGAAAGACTAGGTTTTGGCTGAGGGCACTTAAAAGGGCTGTAGCTATCAAGTGGTTTTTAGTGACTACTACCAACAAGGAACTATTTTCTTCAGTGCCGTAAAACAGACCCTGTCAATAGACTACAACCTGCAATAAACTATTGAAAAAGGAATTTATGATGGCTAGTTATTATCCTCCTGAAATAATGTTGTTACAAGGCTGCCCTTTTCAGTCATCAGCGGGAATCACATGACAGATCACTGACAAAGGCAAAGCCTAGATCCACAGAAACACTGACAGCAAATAACCGAGAAATTGCCCTACATTATCCTGGCACATACTCCATCAGGTTCTCAAAGCTACAAAGCAATAGTAGCACATCAGCATGTAATTATTACACACCAGGCATTTGCTTTTAAAGTGGAACCGTACTTACATATATAGCATGTGGTTACTCATTTTAATGTCTGTAACATCAAATTATAGGGAAGTTTCTTTTATTGCTTATAATGAGGAATGGGTGCATCCCAAAAGGTAAAATAAAAATTGGCACAAACTTCTAATGGATCAGATCCATGTTCTTCTTAGCTTAGAAAAATCTCCACTCCATATCCTTCCTCTCCCCTCCCCTTAAGAGTACAATGTGTGTTGCTGAAATAAATCAAGATCCGTGTCTGGCAGTCTCTGGAATGCAAATCCTCATTTGGTGTAGATTGGCACAGTGCCAACTGAAGTTAACAGAGCTATACCACTTGACTCTGGGTTAGGCCTGTGTCTTCAATATTCACAAATGCTAAGCGGCAGAGCCGGTGCTAAGCAAAAGCAGGCTAGGCAATTTCTTAGGGATGCAAGTAGCTCAAGGATGTCCCCATTCACTTTTTAATAAGTGTTGTGTGGGGCTGGGGTAAAAATATTCCTGCTTAGGGTTCCCAGTGGGCTACCACTGCCTCTGCTACACGTAGGAAAAGCACTATGGCCTGGATCCTCAAAGGTCCTGAAATCAATGGGCCTATGTTTTGTAGTAACTCTCACTAAAGAAGCTTTGTCATAATGTATGAGATCTGAACAAACGGACTGTTAGAAAATGTCAGGCCTTTTGAGACAACGTGATAGGCAGGGGCATCACTGGTGCCTGGCACACGGATCACGTGCCTCAAGTCCCAGTGCCAGTGCCCTGGGTGCCTGGGCGCAGCCCCTGCCTTTCCCAGCCCTGTCCCAGGCCAAACCATCCATGGCAACACCTGCTGCTTCCGGCCCTGTCCCTGGCCAGGGATCGGGGGCTAGGCTGGCAGCTGCAGGAGCCTGAGGCCAGATCAAGCCCAGGAGCAGAATTGGGGCCCAGGGCCCCATGCCCATGTCCCGGGTCTTTCCCCAGGGCAGTGACACTCCTGCTGATAGGAAAAGTAAGAGGTGTTTGAGAAGTCAGGGAGAAGCAGTTGGTGCAGATCAAACGCCCTGTAAGTGGTTAGACAGAGAAAGTGATGGTGAGCAGCGAGCTTGCTGGAGATCAAGAAGGAGTTTTGGGTCAGAAGAGGAGAAAGATGTGTTGGAGTTAGAAGAAGATGAAGAGGATAGGATGGGATGTGGAGAAGTAGGAAGGGAAAGAGGGAACAGAATGATGACCAAGGTTCAGCTAAAACTTGAAACTGAACAAAAGCGTGAATTCTTTGAGTTTCATGCTTATTCAGTGCAACAATACAGGGGTTGATTTTCCTCTCATTTTCTCCACTGGAAACTGGGAGGTCTCCCAATGGAATTCAGTGGAATTATACTAGTGTGAGAAGAAAAGTTGCCACTAGATGAGTTTTTTAAAAATCTGATAGCCATTTCAGTTCACAAAGTTTACTTTAAAAAAATCAATAATGTGTTTTTTAAAAAAGAAATCTAAGTTGCTTGATTCTATGAAATCCATGTATCAAATGGAAGAAAAACCCAAAATTGCAATGATAAGAGAGCTCTCTGCAGCCATTTGAAGTACCCATGGTCAGTTTTGTTACTTAGGCATTTCTAAACAAAATCTTTTCCTAATATGTTCCTTCTGTACCGTTATTTAACACTTCTTCTATACTCTGTTTTGGAGACCAGAGACAATGAATTAAAACTGCCATTGAGATGACAAATTTTGATTTATAGTGTGCTGTATTATTTCTCAACGAAGGAGCCATAATATGATTGCCTCCTGCTGGCTCTATGGTTTACTAACTCAGTTTTCATAAGAGTAAATCTATTTACATTCAATTAAATATTTACAAGCAATTAAAATATCAGAACAATTATATGAAAACCACAGATGTGGCAGAAACATGTATATAACACTAGGCACACCCTTGGTGCATTTCTTAGTACTGATGTTAATTTGCATGATCATTTTCAGTGTATTTTACAATAATACTTAATACTTGGCACATATGTAGCAACTTTCATCCTAAGCTACAAGAACACCTCTCATTCTTCCCCATACTCCTGCAAGGTAGATAAGGAATCTCAAGTCATTAAAGAGGTTTGATTACCATTTGCAAAAAGCTAGTTTGTCAACATCAGCTAAAATTATAGACTGGATCAGGGGTTGGCAACATTTGCCAGCCTCCCCCTGCCAGCCCCACCTCTCCCAAGCCTTCAGCAGGTCCCAGGGTGGGGCCAGAAAGGTGCCAGGAACCGGGCCAGCAAGGGATAGGAGCCACACACCACATGTTCCTTTTCCCTGCTGACCTCATACCCCAGCTGGGCAGTGGGGCCAGCAGGGGCCAGGAACTACACGTGCGCGCGCGCGCACACACACACACACGCGCACACACACGAAAGAGGCTCTTTTTGCCCCAGGCCCTGTTAGGGGTGAGGCCAGCAGGGGCAGCAGTTGCAATGCCGCAGTGTTGGGAGCCCTGCATGCTGCTCTGCATAGGCCTGCATGCCAGGTCTGGCTTGTGTGCTGGGGGCTGCTGACCCCTGGACTAGATTCTGGAGTTCTTACTGAGGCAAAACTCCCTTTGGTTTGGGGGCCCTTATTTCTTTTGCTGGAATCTATGCAATAAAATACTTCTCTAATTATTTGATATATCTTCCAGTATTTGAACAATATTGAGTGCTATTATCAACTTTTATTTAGTCTAAACAGTACTGCAGCAAGAACTGAAATCTTTCTAGAAAGTAAACCAAAACATCCACTCTTTGAACTCCACATGTCACTTTGTGTAAGCAAAATTGTTTCTTAAAATAAGGTCTATTGGAGGCAGATAAAAAAAGATGATGGGATGAACAGACAGAGCAGCTTAATGAAATGCAAAGGAGGAGAAGGATGAAATACCACACTAGTTCTTGCTTTTTGTAATGTATCCCTATCCTATAATTATCTCTAAATACCCATAGCCAACCAACTCAGATCAGTGGCTTTCTGGCTGAGTGATGGAAACTCTGACGAACTTAGCTGCCGAAAGCGTACATGAACTTGTCACTGTACCAGAAGAATAAAATGCGATAGAAAACATGTTTTGCTGAAACATTTTTCCAATTATCACTCTAGCATAATACAGTTCAAGTGCAAGTCTCTCCTCCCACCCAAATTGAAATTCTGCTGTCCCCAAATTTCTGCCCTGCAACATACCCCTCCCCACAAACATTTAATATAACTATAAAAAACCATCAGACCAAAAAAGCCACCCTAAATGTAGCTTTCTGTTGTTCAGAGCAGGAACAGTTAATGCAGAAAGGGTCCCTGGGCAAAGCAGAGTGCCATGGAAGAACTCAACATCCTTAGAAATTATTTCACCATGGTAGATTTTCTAGCCCCACTCAGACCATCCCATATTGTTGCACAGAAAGAAGTTATCTTAAAGTGTGCACAGACTGAATGAAATTAGGGGGAGTGAGTGAGGGGACCTAGACCAGTTGGTTGTGGTGAGATTTCCTCATCCAGGCCACAGTGTCTTAGTGGGCTGTCTGAGACATTTTACTTACTGTTTTGTTAATCACCCTGAGTTTTTTTTAGAACAGTTTTCACACCCTAACAGTGGGATAACAAGCATTCATATGAATAAACTTAGCTGCCTTACAAGTAAAAGTGGCCCAGGCAGGTCAGTTTCAAGTAGCGGATCAGAGAAGCTCTGTAAATACATTAGAGGCCACTGGAAATACAGAGCATCTCCCAGTAAGATGGGCAAATCCAAGAGTCAAAGGAGACGTAATGTCATTTGAGATGCTGCTTGAGGGCTTTTTTGCATGGTAATACAGCAAGCAGATCAAGATTACCTGGGCTGACAGAGGGAATGAATCCAGATTCAGAAAAGGTGAGGAAATTGTGGCTGCCTGGTCATTGTGCCTGCTTTTGGTTACAATACAGGCTAAAAAAGCTGATAGGGCACATCAAGAGTGTTCCATCATGAATTGATGTATTTCTGTCTTGCTAGGTCTAAGCACAGGGATGTGTTCCTTGCTAACACTGGGATTTTCTCCCAGGAAAGTTCATGCGATAAATAAATGTATTAGTCTTTAAAGTGCCACAGGACTCCTTGTTTGTTTTGCCTGTATCTAGGCACAGATCTCTTATTCTGCAGTAAGTGCTCATGGCATCAGCAGCTAGTGCAGGGAACAGAAGCCCTTGATAGCTGGTCTTGGCAGTTAAACTAAAGATGAAATAAATGACGAGTCCTGTGGCACTTAAAGACTAATAAGTTTGTTAAGCCAAAATGTTCTTTCCCATATCTTTCCCATATGACAGCATTTGTCCTTTTCATTGTACTTGTGAATTTAGGGGCTGATTTAAGACTTTTGACTTTTTAAAAATGTATTTTTAAATCATATTTTGGTTCCCATTTATTGTGGTTAAAATTTAAATCCTACAGTTCTGTTGGCAAGTACGTAATAGAGAGTGACGTGGCCTGACACTGATCCTAGTGGGAATGAGATAAATGAAAATCCAGCAGACTAGGAGAAAAGACGGACAGTTTATTTTTACGTCAGTTTTAAAATGCCAAAATCAGGGCCAAATTTTTCTCTGCGACACAGTGAAAAGCCATTAACTCAACCTGCACCTTGTAACTAAGATCAGTAATTGCTCCTGAAAATCCAAATTTTGCATGTAGTTACCCACATGAACTAAAGGGCAGGATCTGGAATCGGGCTAACACCTTTATTTGGTTTCGCATTTTAATGACTAATTTGTCTTTCTCTTGCGTGTAACCATTGCATCCAAAATAGCTTAGTGCAACCCCTTGAGTGCAAAGCAAACCTTGCTTTTGTCAGATTTTTGGTTAAAACCAGAGTCTGTCTCTGCTATAAGGGCAGTTTAAACACGTGCTGTACAAAGCAAACCTTGGAGTCGGGAAAAAGAGATCTCCGTTTGTACCATGCGACTGGGCAGCTGCCAGGAAACTGATGATAAACGTGTGTGTTTTATGCAGCGCTGAGTTTTGCATTACCTATGGCTGGAGAATGTGCATCGATACCTCGGTAATCCCGATTTCACTGGCTCTAAATCCTACGTGTTGCAGTCAACTTCTTGGCAGCTGGGAGGGCCAGAGCAGTCTAATACAGCAATTTGTTTCACCATAAATCAAGCACCGCAAGATATGTAAGTGTGAAAGCTGTTCTTTTTAACGGTAAGTAGCTGCTGAAATGTACCTATTTAGCAGAGTCAAACTCGCTTTTCCACCAGAAACCTCACGGGCGCATTGACACCGGCTGAATGATCGCTAGGGCTGCTGTTGCTCACTTAAATTGAAGGGAAGCGATTCAGCAAAGAATTGATTTAAGCAGTTTCAAACCTCAGCCTGTAACATTCAGAATGAAATCTTTGGGACTTTTGATATTAGTGAGCACGTCAACATCGGTCTGATTTACATATTTATACCCAATTTTACAAGTTGAAACCCAGTATCAGCCAGGCATCACAGGTTTAATGCCAAAATAATTTAGATAATTACTATAAATCGTCACCAAACGCTATTTTAAAATAATTTTAAAGGTGTTTTCTTTCTCCCGCCCCGCTATTAATTTACATCGGATTAAATATATGAGACTGGCTGAAGGAGAGGGAAATTATGCGCAAAATATAATCAAGACAAATTTGGCCGCACTAATACGAGATCCTACATAGCTTTTTCATTCGTCAGTGTCCAGTTCTCTTTTTAACCAGACTATAGTGACAGCTCCCCAGAAATGTAGCCCTGCCCCGCGTTTATTGTGGTGGTCTCAGCTGTGCATTGGAGAGAGAAAAGATCAATACGATGTCCGGAGTGCTTGAGAATAGGTAAAAGGCTACCACTTCTCCCCTTTTAATTTGTTTTGTCCTCTCTCCGCACGCCTCCCCCCAATTTTCCAGAGCCGTAATATTTGTGATTATGGGAACTTTTCAAAAAAGAATTCTGAACTTGAACAAACCTGGTAATAATATTATTACTATTCTAAATACGTTAGAAAATGTATCTTTGGTTACAAACACGTTGCAATGCAAAATGCCATATATATGTTAAGCAAAAATAAAGGACAGCTGAAATACCCCCCCTCCCACACACACACAACTCTCAGTCGCAGGAGAGGATCTCTAATAGGGGTTTCCAGTTTGTCCAAAACTCCACTAATCAAAGGAAGTAAACGTGAAACAAAAAAGTCAATGTAATTTTGCACAAGGGAAGATGACCTACGGACGCCTTTAAATTGACTTCCCTATGTTAGAGGGTCGATAGGATTACAATTCACAACCGAAATGCTGAAGTTCCTCAAGAAACGATCATGCTGGCTTTTGTTTCTACAAAATTACAGGCGATTTTCTAATGCGAGAGAGCAATTTGATATTTCACCTTTTGCTCCCCTCGAACATATACTTTACATGATACTTTTTAAAACCTTGGAACCAGCCTGCTGCTGCTGTTAAGCGGGTCTCACAAACGTTTTTCGGGCTTGGTGATTTAGAATTGATAATTGTTTAGTTCAACTATATTTAAAATAGACCAGCCTATTTGTCCCGTGGTCATTTACGCCACCCAGGAACAAAATCCAAAGGAGCAACCGTGTTAGTCCAGTCCAGCAAAACAAGCAAGGAGTCCTGTGGCACTTAAAGACTTAAAGAAATAACTAACAAATAAATTTGATAGTCTTTAAGTGCCACAGGACTCCTTGCTTGTTTTACAGGAGCAAAAACTAGTTTGGGAAGAATACCTCAGTACCAACCAAGACGCTGAGAAAGTACAACACATCCTTAATTTTAACCCGGGTGGGCTGTATTGCTATCTTTTCAACATTCAAGCAAATAGATTGATAATTCTTTAAGATGTCTCTGGCAGTTTTTTTTTTATTATTATTAAATTTCCATCAGCTTTGGAAAATGACGATTTTGCACTGCGGCGTTTACCAAGGTACCCTGTTTTCTCCGTCCCAGTTTCATTTCTTCGGCCGTTTGCTATTTGCAATCTTCCTATTTCCCTTACCAAGATCTCGTTCCTGCAGGGGAGAGCGGGTAGCCAAAACAAGAGGGGTGACAAATTTTGCTTCGCCTTATGTTTTGTCTGTCCTGTGTTTGAAAGAAATCAAAAAATTGGTTTGGGCAGTTGAGTAACTCTGTAGTCCGGAGATATGAAAACACATCGCAACTGTTTTTTATTCCGAAGAAAGAGTACAGTTTGTCGTCTGAAGCTGCTGAAAGCCTCGAACAAACAGAAGAAAAGGCTTTTCAGATGTGTGGTATTAAGACCCACAGGCTTCTACAGAGAGCACTGCTCGCTATTTTCTCTCTCAATGAGCAGCATCGAAGTAAAATCAGCTGCTGCTACCCTGTCTGGATCGTCTCTTAGCTGGCACCTCAGAGGTGTATCTTTTGGAGGAACATCTTTGGCATCAGCATGTTATTTCCATGGCTCGGTCTATTATGCCTTTCAGATCATATTTTTCTGATAAGCTCTGATCTCGTTTAGTCCTCACTCATACCACCCCACCTAATGCAGAGCAGTTCCAAAAAGATATTTTGGACCACACCAGCGACCATCAGTGCCACATTAGGAAACGTGAGACTAAAGCTCACGGTTCTCAAATGACCACCCATGTCATGTGGGAGAGAAGTTAAATACCCTTTTCCAGCAGAGATTGTACATTGCTTTAATTAGCTAATAGAAAAACAAAATCTCGCTAATTTCCTGATTGCTTGGCTCGCCCAGTGCCCAGTTCTTTACAGCAACATGCTGGCCATTTAGGAGGAAAAGTGTTTACAAAGACGATCCTTTGCTAAAGATGTTAGAAATGAACGTCCGGTTTGGCAAATACTTATGACTAGGTTTTGTGATAATGGGAGGCAGAAGGAGGAAGGGGCGATGGAGAGCTTTATTTGATAAGTTTATTAATCTGGATCCCAGCTGTATTTGTAGGGCTTTCCAAGATTGCTTTCAAACCTCTTCCTTGTCGGATGTGGGCTTTTCTAATTAATCACTCATGCCATGGGACACACCGCAGTTCCAGAATATAATGTTAGTCAGTTATTTTGATGAATTTCACTCTTCCCATCTGATTTGCATTTGTAGATTAAGTACACAAGAAACGTAACCCTTGTCAATAAAGAGGTTGTATTTAATTTTCTCAACCGTGTGGGCACATCTAAGAGGGAGAGGTCCTCCTTTACCTTCCTAGTGCCCTGCGCCCAGGCTGCTCCCCTGATTTTAAGGCATTCCCTGCATTTCCATAGCTCTCGGCTAGCAGGCAAGGTGAAAACGCCTGGCAGGAATGAAAAAGGGCTAGGCAGAGAGGGGTCTTTGAAAAGTCAAATTTGCTTTCGTTTCTTCTCCCTTCCACCGCTCTCTTCCTCTGCAGTCTTTTGCACGGGATGTCCCCGATGTAGAAGAGAGAGTCTGCAGAGTTGCCCCATCTTCAAAGCCTCTGACGAGGTGGGATTTTCTCCCATGAAATCTCATGCGGTAAATTAATTTTTCAGTCTTTAAGTGCCCAGGACTCGTTGCTTGGTTTGCTGGAGTAGACTAAAAGGGCTTCCCCTTTGCAACATGGAGGGTTTATGGCATCTGGCGTCTCCTTTTGCATGACCACACTCGATAGTGCAAAGCCCAGACCACCTCTCACCTTTTTACTGCATCTCACCGGGCAGCTGGCCCACGCCTGGCGATCCGGAGTCGCCTGGACCATGAATCGGGACCGCCAGCCTCACTCCCCAGCAGTGAGAGCCCCCCAAAACCGGGACCTGCCTGCCAGCCCCCCTCAATGCTCAGGGACTCTCTGCTTCCCCCAGGCAATGTTTCCCCTGCCTTTATTTAAATGCTACCACACGCACACACCTTACCCTGGCCCCGGGTTTTCCTCCCCTGTGTCATTTCCACGCTCGGTCTATTATGCCTTTCAGACCATATTTTTCTGATAATCTCTGATCTCTTTTAGCCCTCCCTCACACCACCCCATCTAATTCAGAGCAGTTCCAAAAAGCCATTTTGGGCCACACCAGCGACCATCAGTGCCACATTAGGAAAGGTGAGACTAAAACCCACGGTTTTTCCTCTCTGGTTGCACTTTGAAGCGGCGGAGACCTCCCGATCTTGAGTGACTTTTAGGTCTGACTCCGGTCTGACTCACTCACGGTTTACACTGCGGCAAGTGAGATCTGAATCAGGTCTGGCTCTTTGCCCTTGTTTCAAATACGGCCATTTAGCCTCTTTGGGTATTAGGGGGCCGAAAACGTCCCGACTGCAAAATCGAGACAAACTGCATTGCCGACCCCGCAACACCCACACATGAAACACTCCCCCCCATTTCTTGAGGCTGCAGCATAGCCGGGGTGTGGCTGTGTCCGGGACAGGTCATTGACCTGGCTGCCAGGGGAGGGAAGGGATCTTTTTTGGAGGGCATCGGGCAGGATCTCTTAGCTGGAGGGGGGGTACTTGACGCCCCCCTCTTTCTACCCCCCAGTTTCTCCTCCCGGCTCTGTGCCCTGCCGGTGTCTGAAGAGGTCTCACTCCATCCGTCAGCAGGTCTCTTCGCCTGCCCAGCTGTCAAAACAGGGGGTGTCTCTTTCACTCCAGCTCACAAAGTACCACAGGGGAAAGGGCCTTTAATGATTGTGTTTGGACACAAGCAATTATCCCTAATTATTGTTTTTCTTTTGAGTCTGCCCGTCCTGCTGGAGAGCCAGCAGATGAACATGCCCTAATCCTCCCCAGTCGGTTGATCTCAGTGGGTTTTGCGGGCCAGGCCGGCCCAGGGCTTGGCGGCTTTCATCTCAATGTGAGTTCAACGCTGATTCAAACGCGTTGCGATGGGAGAATTAACCTCGGAGCCCAGCCTTTCAATGGCCTCTGATAAGAGATTATACGTGTTGATGGCAAGCTTTTCTTGGCAAAATGTTTTCAAAGGCCTTGGAGCTGTGAAATCAAAGCGCTATTGAATGGGTGCAGCCCTCGCTTGTGGCTCCCCCGGTTTTCGCTGGCTCTCTGTGGTGGTAATTACTGGCAGGGGAAAGCTGAAAAAGAAATCCTCTCTCTTTTTACACACACAAATCTCTCTTTTCCACACACAAACGCACGCGCGGGCCATAGAACTACTGGGAGTCCGGGGGCACATTGCTGGTAATCCGACAAATAGACAATTACATACACAATTAGAAGCCTTCGCAGAAAAACCCCTGTTTGCTGGCAGTTTTCCCCCCCCCACCCCGCTGTTTTTTTTTTTTTTTTTTTTTTTTTACTGCAGGGCAGCATAGCAATGAAAGACTGCTGTCCTCTCCTGAATAATTTTGTTCTTAAAAAAAACCAACCAAACAAACAAACAAACAAAAAAACCAAACAACTCCCCCCCCCACAGAAGAGATGTATGAATTTTGTAATCTAAAAACTCCAGTCATATGTTGGGATGATGTCTTTTTAAACAATGTTCATTTCTCAGTTGGTGGCAAGGCTTTTGTTTTCCTCCCTGAATCTAGATTCCTACCCTTGACTATGGGACTATACTTCATTTTTTGTGTGCACAGAATCATCATAGTTACTTGTTAACTTCAGATCAAAAAAAAAAAGGGCACATCACCATCTGTTCCTTAAAGAGCCCCACCAACCTCCAACTGTCTGGGAGTGGGAATTTTGGCTAATCTGCCTATGTGAGACTTGTGCTGACAAGTTAAGTTTGTCTGCCCTCCTTTTCCAGATCTGAGAGTCTGACTGGGTCACTGCCTGTCCAGATTCATCTTGGAATCTACGGGGCAGCATGAATTTGTTAGGAGAGAGTTTCAAGACAAAAGGTCTGGCTCTAAACTTTGAACAGCTAAGGTGTGAAAACTGGAAAAAGGACACCCCTGAGCATATCTCAGGAAAAGTCCTCCCCCTAAAACCACCCGGAAAATTACTTACAGAGTAATAAAAAAGAAATAAACATTTTCTGTCTTTCTGCTAGAAGAGGTGTTGGGGTTTTTTTTTTTGGTTTTGTTTTTTCTTTGTTTTGATTTTGTTTTGTTTTTGTTTTTGTTTTTTAATAGGAGGCTTGTCTGGGTATCTGAGAAAGCTGTTTGTTAGATCTGAGAATTAGAACTAATTCTGTGCGCTTCACATTTGGGAAAGTTTCTATTTTTTTTTTTTTAAAAAGCAAGAACTTAGAGCCAGCTGGATTTATAGCTCTACATTTAATGTTCTCACAATAGAATTTTTAAATATTTGGAGAAGCTGTACTGGGGCATTTTGGTGTTACTTCTTCTGATTGTCTGTGAACTCCACCATGGAGTCTGGGGTGTTTATAAACTAAGCAGGGTCTCAGTGGGGTTTACAAGTTGCACAGCATCTGACCCATGTGATAAACATTGACTGTCTAGAGTCTCTTGCAAAGTCATCAACTCTGTTGAGAGCAGTGAGGTGCTGGAGCTGGATTCCTGCTGAACTTGTCAGTTTGAACAGTAATAGTGTCTGTCCAGTTTATATTTCCATAAAAGCAAAGAAAGTGTTGGAACTGAGGACCCCAGGGATTTTACAGTCTACAAGGGGCTAATAAGACCTGCAGGGGCCAAAGAGGCTTCAGCATGTTTAAATTCAGTAGGACAAGAGAGAACATGTGGGTCTCAGACTATTAATTATTTATTACAGTAAAGTGCAGAGCCCAGTCAGAGTCACACTGTGTTTAATTGGTTTTGCCACATATTATGGCATATATAAGATGGTCCCTGCCTGCCCAAAAGACTTTACAATCTAAGTATATGATGAGAGTGAGACCACAGGTGGACAAAACAAGCAGATGGCAGGAGCACAGTGTAACAGTGAGACAGTTCTGATCAGTGTAATAAGAAGTGGCCACAGTGCATCAGCTGCCTAGCAATAGTCAAGTGGCATCTACTGTAGACTTTATGAATTCCTTAGTCAGGAAGAACCATGTCCAGTCAAGTGCAAGACCGTACAAGTTCCTTATGGAGCCAAGAGCTTACAGGGCCCGGAGATTTTATAAAATACAGCAGAATTCTGGCTCCAGTTGCAGCTTTTGGTCCAGGGGAAATTTACAGAACAAACATCTGAACTACCTTCTCACCTACGCAACTTCCTTCAATTCACTCTCGCTTCCAGAGACTGCTGAACAAGTATCACACCTCTTATGCTCCATCTCCTGGTAAAAGAGTTTTCCTTCCCCCAATGCATCCTCCCACTATAGCAAAGAGACCTCATTTTCACTTTTTGCCTCTACAGTCCTCAAGTAGCCATCACAACCCACAACTTCATCACAGCCACAGTGACAAGGTAACCAAACTGGAACAAATTCCAATATAGCCACTTCTATCCATTCCTCTAGCAAAAGAAGCCACAACACTATAGTTATTTTGTTTTCTGTCTTGATATGGGGCTGACATAAAACTAGATGCAACCAGATATTTAAACTGACATCATCCATTGCATCATTAATAACCACAGAGCAAAGAATGTTTCATTCTACGAAACAGTAAATAGGCTAAGCAGATGCTGACTCTAACTATGCCACAGAGAGGGCAAAAGGAAGCTCACATGGGACTACACTGCATGGACCATAGCCTGAAATCCTTACTCACATGATCAGTTTCTTTGGCCCCTGTACTTTTTGTTTCTTATTTTAAACAATGAAAATAGTACTCCTATTTATCACACATGTAAAGTGATGTCATGCACTTAGTATATAGTGTAGCAAGGACAGAGTTAAAGTTGGTAACTGGAACCTGAACTCTGAATAGTCAAATTTTACTTTTTCCATCTTTAATTGAATTCCCCAACTTCAAATGTTTGGTTTTTATAACATTCTTATGAGGCTATTTCCTGAAGTAAACAATAACTCAGTACAATTCAAACACTATCTGAACAAAGATTTTGCCTGAGAACAAATGTTTGGGTTTGTCTTCATGCTATTAGAGTAGGCTTTGAAAGATCAGTTCAAGGAACTCTGCAAACACTTAAAAAGGATTTTGGTAGTGATCAGTTTCTTCAGGAATGTGATATCCAGAAATAAAGGGGCCATAACAGGTGTCACAAACAAGAGGATAAATTAAAAAATAACATTCAAAGGCTCCAAAGAAAAGCACATGAGTCCAGGACAGTTTCATGATATTAATCTGTTAAAAACAAAAACAAAAACCACCCAGAAGAGAGAAAATGCTATTTACAGACCTGCTTGGGCACTGTGGATCCTACACAGTTAGTAATGGTCTCTGGCATTATCAATTTTGGTCCCAGGATCCTCTGTGGAATGAGGTTGGTATTCTTAGTTCACTCTAGCATGTTGCCTAGTCTATCTGTACTAATGGGTGCAGCATGGGCAACATACTTATTTAGTTTTGAGTAGGTTTGTCACACAGTATATCATATTTTGACAGTTCAGCTGGGAGTTTTACCTGTAGTTCAATCTTAAAAATTGGGGATGTGCCAAATTCACCCTGACTGTAATTCATTGAAACTTGTTATATTTTAAATGTTTTGGTGATTATTTTATGACAACTATTTTTCTTATTCTTTTGTTGGTGATGTGCATTAAATACACTACCAATACACACATTCCCAAATACACAGTCCATCATAACCAAATCTATTTCTGCAAGACACATACAGAATCCAAAAATATGCACTTTCCACATACACAGATTATCTTCTGCTGCTTCTGTAATGAAGGTTGTTGTGCAAGCACTGGCCATCTTTGTCAATCCAAGGAGACACTAAGGTCCATTTTCTTACTGTCTTCTTTTATGCAATCCATCTATTGGTCTTCCTCTTACCTCAGGGCAGGGGCATTGGAGCTGCAGCCCCTCCAGATCTCTGCCCCAGCCCTGGCAGCAGCTGGGACCAGATTGAGCCTGCCAGGGCCATGTGCCACTGTCGGGCAGTAGCAGGAGCTGGATTTGAGCCTGAGCCACCTGCAGCTGGGCAGCTCAGATCTGGTTCTTGCTGCTGCCGGCTTGTGGCTGGTGGCCCTTGAGGGCCTGAGCTGCCTGCCAGCCACTGGCACACAGCCTGGTCTTGTATCCAGCTCCTGCTGCTGCTGGCCAGCAGCAGGCAGCCTGGGTGGGCCCCATCTGGCTCTAGCCACTGCCTGCTGGCCAGTGGCAAACAGCACAAGCCAGAATTGAGCCTGGGTTGCTTGCTGCTGGTTGGCAGCATTAGGAGCTAGATCTGACCTCTGGCCTCCTGCCAATGGTCGGCAGGCAGCAGCATGAGTCATTCGGGTCCGCCGGGGCCACCAGCCACTGGCCAGCAGTGACAGGAGCTGGATTGGGCCCAGGGGTGGGGCCGCATTGCAGGGGACGGGGCCTGACCCTTTTCTCAGGGGAGCAATGCCCCTGCCTCAAGGGGTGTGTTCACACAGCAGTCTTATTTCGAAACAACAGAGGTTGTTCCAAAATAAGAAAGGCCATGTTCACATGACACACAGTTGTTTTGAAACAACGGGTTCCATTGTTTCGAAACAACGGCGTTGTTTCGAAACAACTTAACCCCCATGTGGGGACGAAACAACGTTGTTTCGAAATTGTTTCGAAACAATGCCATCTGAACATGTTGTTTCGAAACAAAGGTGACTCGTTTTGAAATACCTGTTGTCTGAACTTGCTATTTCGCTTTGAGCTTTTTTCCTTAATTCAAATTAACTTATTTCGAAATAAGGCGTTATTTCGATACAACTTGTATTGAAACAACTTGTATCGAACTAACCCCCTGTTTGTGAACATAGCTAAGGTCTCGTTCTTACCACCCTCCATAGCCACACGATCTGTACCAGGCCATCTTTATTCATCCTCTGTATGTGTTTGAACCAACACCTCCTGGATTTTATTCTCCAGAACACCAATTTTGAATTCCATCCTGTAAGGGTGCTCCTCCCTTGGGGATTGTGAGGGGAGCGTGGCCTAGGGGCCAGTCTGTGGTCTGTGGCTGTCAGGGGCTGTGGGGAAGTGAATATTAATGTGTAGGATCCCCCCCTCCCCCCCCGGGGGAAGAGAGAGGGAAGATATCTTCCCTTTTTCTGGTTGTTTCAGGTTTGGGGCCTCCCTTCTGTTAGGGAAGGCTCTTCTTCAGGGCCAGTAGTGCCAGACTCAGGATCTGCTTCTGCTCTGTTGGAGCTGTGGGCTGCAGGTCAGTTGCCTTCTAGTTCTCCCACCCAAATGAGCCCTCATCTCTTTTAAGTGTTCCACCTGATGGAGCATTTGCTACAGATGTGTTGGGTGAATGCTGGCTTCCCAGTCCCAGAATGAGTCCTAAATCCCTAGTTTCCCAGTCTGGTTTGTATATTGTATCACATATCCTTTTGGTTTCCTGTGAGAATCTGTCTCTTTGTCTGTGTAACTCTTTCTCTTCAAGTGTCTGATGAAGTGGGATTTTCTCCCACTAAAGCTCTTGAGATAAATATGTTAGTCTTTAAAAGTGGCACAAGACTCTTTTTATTGCACAAATACATCCATGGGTTACACTAAGGAAGCCTGCTGTTGAGCAGTGGCAATGCCAGTGCCAGGGGAGAAGAGAGAACGCAGTTTTACAGGGAAAAGACCAGGAGTCCTGTGGCACTTAAAGACTAACAAAATTATTTATTGCATGAGCTTTCACTGGAGAAAATCCCACTTCCTCAGACACTTTGATGAAGTGAGATTGACTCCCATGAAAGCTCATGCAATAAATAAATGTGTTAGTCTTTAAGTGCTAAAGGACTCCTTGTTTGTTTTACTGAACTAGACTAACATGGCTGCCCCCTTTGGAACTTGGGTAAAACCATCATGGACGCCCCTGACGTGCCAAAACTTACAGCCTGAGGTGACTAAACGTATACAATCTCTTACACCATATATACATGAGCAATTCCTAATTCTCAAATGAACCCCAATATACTTGTATTACCAATTCCTACACCTCATATTTCTGCAAAATACTGCATGCATCTAGAACCTATGATCGTTCAATTAATTCAAAATGCTCAAAATCCATCTCTAATGTGAAGACACACACTATTTAATTTTTTGCTGACGTTTTAATGATTGGCAGATCAACAAGGTATTTGCTTTTTTTAAAAAAAGCAAATCAATTCTGTGACTGTCAGTAACAGCTTTTTCCTATCTTTTTAAAAGAATTGAGAAGCAGATAAATATTTTCAATCTAAAACTGCCAGAGCAGTAAGATACTTTTTTCCTTTTGTTTTGTGAATGGTCTTAAATATTTATTAAACTCTGTTTGAATTCTGGCAATATATTTCTATCTGTTTTTTATTTTTTTTCTGGCAGGGCAGGCTGGTCTCCTCAACTCCTTCTCATAATATACAGCTGCAGAAGGAAAAAAATTAAACTTGCATGTGCATGCACAAAAACCAAACCAAACCAAAACAAAAAAGCCCCACAACCAATAACAACAGAGCAGGCCTGAGTTTCATGTGCAGCTGCAATTGCAAATGCAAAGAACTTTGAGTACAATGGTGTGTTTCGTTTGAACACACAGGTGCAACAATTGTGCAGTTCAATGCATTAAGTAGAAATGCAGAGGTAAATGGATGGTTAAGGGCAAAATAGATAGCAAAGTTTAAGGCAGTGGTTCTCAACCTTTTGTGGGTCACAACACACTTGGTTCATCTCTGCTGGCCTACAAGACACACCAACTCACCACCCTAAGGTCAAACCCAGCCATCTCCCTGGCTTTCCACGACACACTTATCACTGTGTGGTGTCACAGTAATGTGTCCTGACATAGTGATTGAAAACCACTGGTCTAAAGGACTAAACCATTTGTGCTGCAACTGCATCAACATTTTTATATGCTGATATAAAAAAAACCCCCAAGATAGTAATGTTCTCTCATGCCCATAGAAAGCATAAAATAAAACAAGTTCTAGAGAAAAAGTGATAGGCTTAGCATTCTTCAAGTTCTAACATTCAGGGATGGCTAAAAAAATGCTTTCTGGAAACAGCATAATTGAGTAGCTAGAGACTACAGGACTGGGAGATCTGGTTTTGTGTCACTGGCTATGTCTACACTACAGGGCTCGGTTAAGTCATCTTAATAAACTCTGCTGAAAGTAGACATTATTAAGCTGGCTTAGCACGTCCACACTCAAAATGCCAGGAGACTGCCCACGTCCACACTGGCAGCTTCTAGGTCACCCTAGGAGTGGTGCATTGTGGGTACCTGGCCCACAGTGCACCACAACAGAGGTGCCCCTCTCTTCTAGCCACTCCTTTACCACCGGAAGTGAGTGACCACACCAGACTCCATACTGTGTGTGGCAACAGGGAGCCTAGGGAGGCCAGAGAGCGTGACATAGCTCAGTGATGTGCCAGCACCAGGGGCATCGCTGGGGCGGGGAGGGACCCAGGGCATGGGCCCAGGCCCTGCCCCCATCTGGCAGGCCCCGCCCCCATCTGGCAGGCCCCGCCCACTGAACAGGGATAGGGCCAGGCAGGGCCGGGCCAGAAACGGCTGCAGGAGGCTGGGCCCGTGCCTGCGCCCGCACCTGTGCCCATGCCACCGCAGCCCCCCCGATCCCCAGCGGGGGACAGGGCCGCTGTGGCCGCGGGTGGCTGGGCGCTGGATCCCCGGCGAGGGATGGGGCCACCGTGGCCATGGGCAGCCATCTGAGCCCCGGATCCTGGCCACCCATGGCCACAGTGGCCCCGGCCCCGGCCAGGGATCCGGGGACCTGGCTGCCTGCGGCTGCGGCAGCACGGGGCCTGGCCTCCTGCGGCTGCTTCTGACCTGGCCCAGCTGTGGCCTAACCACCCATGGCAGCGTGGCTTCACCTGGCCCTATCCCTGGCCAGGGGGCAGGGCGGCTGGGCAGCCAGCCAGGCCCCAGATCCCCGGCCAGGGAGGGGTCCGCCACGGCCACGGGCGGCCAGCCAGGCCCCAGATCCCTGGCTTGATTGTGCCAGAGATCCGGGGCACTGGCACTGGGACTCGGGGCACGTGCCCCGGGGTGCCCAACACCAGCGACACCCCTGGCCAGCACAGCACTTCACACCCTCCCTGCATTGCCCAGACTCCTCTGGCTCTGGAACAGGTGGTGCAGGGCACATGCCAGTGCAGGCATCGGGTGCAGCAGTTGTTTAGACTCACACACCAGGACACAGCACATAGAGGAAGGTGAAGTCAAATCACTGTTATAATGGGGGAAAAAAATCCATAGTCAGGATTTAATCCTGCTTTCACACAATCTAATCTAAAAATAATAGCAACATTCTTTCTTTCTTTCTTTTCTTTCTTTCTTTCTATGTGCTGTTTCACAGTGTTTGTATCTTAACAACTGCTTTGATTTGCCATTAGACTGTGACCTGATCCTATGTCTCACACTCCCCTGCATTTATTTTCTACCATTCTGTAAATTCCCCCTTCTTTAAACTGATGATGTGGGATTTTTCTCCCATGAAAGCTCATCCAATAAATAAATGTTAGTCTTAAACAGTGACTTTGGACTCCTTGTTTGTTTTACAACACTATCAGGGGGTCCTTTGAGAAGAGGAGACACACAGGGTTGGTGGGAGAAGGGGAGAAGACAGGCAGGGTCAGGCTGAAAAAGGCAAGGGGGAGACACCCAGGCTCAGGCAGAGAAGGGCAGGGGGAAGCCACACAGGTTTGGACAGACAAGGGGGAGACACTGAGGACTGGGCTGAGAAGGGCAAGGGGGGAGACATATGGATTTGGGCAGAGAAGGAGTGAGACAGGTAGGGTCAGGCTCAGAATGGGGGAGACATGCGGGGCTGGCTAAGAACAGGGGAGACATGCGGGGTCAGGCTAAGAATGGGGGAGACATGCAGGGTTGGGCTAAGAACAGGGGAGACGTGGGGTCTGGCTAAGAACGGGGGAGACAGGCAGGGTCAGGTGAAGAATGGGGGAGATGCTGGGGTTGGGCTGCAACATGCGGAGATGCCAGGTTGGGCTGCAATGCGGGGAGATGCTGGGGTCAGGCTGAGATGCAGGCAGACGCTGGGGTTGGACTGTGATGAGGGGAGATGCCAGGGTCTGGCTGAGATGCGGGGCTCGGGCTGAGAATGTGGGAAATGCCACGGTCGAGCTGTGATGCCTGGTCGGGCTCAGAACAGGAAAGATGCTGGATCAGGTCACAGAACATGGGGAATTTGGCTGCAATCCACACAGCTGGGAATGCTCCCAGCTGTGTTGTGCCTTCTAGCCAGCCCCCATCCCCATGTTTTCTGTGTTTGGGAGGCCAATTAAGTCGACTTAAGGCAACTCCCCCTCCACATTGCCTTAAATTGACTTAATAAAGTTGACTTAACTGTAAAGTCGACTTTATAAATGAGAGTTATAAAGTCGACTTTACTTGATGCTAAAGTCGACTTTATTACCCTGCAGTGTAGACAGGGCTTTGTTTAAATCAACTTAAGGGCCCTTAAGTCGACTTAAATGCACAGTGTAGACATACCCACTGTAAGTAAGTGGTCTCGTAACTGTAGAGCAGCAGGGACTGATTCACATGTGCTGCTGGTGCTCAACTCCTCTGTAAAACAGGTTCTAAATCTCTATCCTGCTTTTATGCCATCTACATATATTATATGTTCCACCTAAAACTGACGGGACAGAGGCTACAATAGGATAAAGCAGAAGTACAAATGAGCTAAAGTTTCAACTGGAGGTGTGCCTGTGCATGTGTGCATAATGGATTTGATCTACTTGACATCAGACAGGAAAACACTTCTATTTGTTACTATTAACCTAATCAAGGGGTCTGCAACTTGCGGCTCCAGAGCCGCATGTGACTCTTTGACTGTCCCCTTGTGGCTCTGGGTTTGCGCCTGTACCCCTGCCGCTGGGGGACCCTGTGGGTGGCCCGCTCCTGATTCCAGGCTCCCTCCTCCCAGGGGACCCTGCAGTAGGCACCCTGGCCTAGCTCCCTCCACCTCCCACACCCACAACCGGAAGGCTACACCCACTACAGCTCTCAAAGCACTTGGTTACTGTGAAAATTTTAAAAAATGGCTCTTCTTAGCTTTTGGGTTGCCAACCCCTGAACTAGTCCATAGTTTTTAAAGAATGATGATGTAAAACACTCCACTATCAAAAGCAATCTTTCAGTGTCAGAAGAGCCTGCTATTTAGTTCTGGATAACCTTAAAGGAAACTCT
Source organism: Podocnemis expansa (assembly GCA_007922195.1). Taxonomy (NCBI): domain Eukaryota; kingdom Metazoa; phylum Chordata; order Testudines; family Podocnemididae; genus Podocnemis; species Podocnemis expansa. The sequence goes on along the minus strand of ML681990.1, from coordinate 47,589,168 downwards.
CGAGTGCTTTAAAAACTATATTCTTTTCATGATAGAAATGAGGAAATGGTTCATATGCAATTACATTACTCTTTGTCAAAGTCTTCAGGCTTTGCTTTCAGTTTCCAGGGAAAGCTTTCTTTGAAGCATAAAAAAGAAACTATGGAATGTAGCAGAGCTGGGTCAATAATTCATAGCAAATAATTTATATGATGAATTTTGCCCTTTTCCTTTAGACTACAACACTTTATTTGGAATTACTGGTGCATTTCTTCAGCAAATAAATGTTGATCTGAAGGTCATTCCTGAAGAGAGAAACACTGGTGATGGGTGACATATTAAAATCTAGGCAGACAGGTCTTTGTGGATATTTGCAATTTACGACTCTGATCGTGTTGGTTAGTTACCTCAGTCACACTGTCTGATTCAATGATTAAGGTAACTAGACTCAGCCTGCATTGTGAACTGAACATTCAATTCTTTTTAGAAAATTTGTTATCATTCAAGCCTAAAATATGTTTATGTTTTTCCTTATTAGATCAGTAAAACTGAAGAATGCTAATGCTAACAGAAAGTGAATCTTTCAGGTTACAAATACAGTCAAATGAAAATTTGCTTATGAATTCATGAGCCTTTTCAATATTCACTTAGTTCTATTATATAGTTCCAAGGGGGCAGGCGTGTTAGTCTAATTCAGCAAAAGAAACAAGGAGTCCTGTGGCACTTAAAGACTAACAAATTTATTTATGGCATGAGCTTTTGTGGGAGAAAATCCCAGGACTCCTTGTTTGTTTTCCATTATATAGTTTCTCCTTTAGACACTTAAAAAAAAACAACTGCATAGCTGCATTTGCAGAGAAACACTTCAAGCTTTCTTGTAAGACAATGTCTAGACATAGCCATAGCCATGAGGACTAGTGACTAGATACTGAACTACACAACTGTCACAGGTCATGGTTCACAGACTGTAAAGATTTCTGCCAGTGCCATGTGGGGCCTTTGATGGAGGAAAAGAAAGAAGATGGGGGCATTAGGAGGAACTCAGAAACATATCCCTAAAATGAAGAAAGAGGTGTGCGAAACAGGGGAGTGTGCACTGAAACAGAAGGGAAAGCACACATAAAGAAGGAAATGAGGAAGAGGTAGCTAGCCCCTGCCCCCCAAGTATAGAAGATCATACATAGTACTTAGAGATTTAAAGAAACACCTCACATGTCCACAGTCTTTTTTTTTTTTTTGACAAAAATTTCAGGTGCGGTTCACCTGCAGCTGCAACCAGTCAGATATCATATTCAGAAAGTGAGCACTAAGGGTCTGTACACATATATGATGTCACAGGACTGTTGTTTTTACTAAGGGCCTGCACACATATATATGTGCTGCTTTGATAAACTGCATGAACACATCTATCAGAGTCATCTCCCAGATGCCCTCAATGCTGTGTCCATTTAGTTAATGCAATTGCTCATCTGCCCTGGGTCAAAAAAAGCAAAAGAACAATGCCTTGAGTGGGCCTATCTACTGAAATTGTTATCTGGGGCAGCTAATTAAACATTTCACCCTTTCACTTCCAGACTCCAGTGGATCTTTCAGTCAATGTATCCTTTACAACAACAGTTGGGAGCACCTGCTGCAGTCACAGCCAGGCAGAAATTTTCCTCCACAATGTAGAAGACTACAAGCCTGTGATCATTCATCTCACTTGGTAAACATGCCTGAAACTGTGAAAGCTCAGTTTAATGAAGTCAAATGATCTCCTTGAGCATAATTTGTAACAGAATTTTATCACAAATTCTATCTATAAATCATAATTTTTATGCCATACCACCCCTGTGGTGTCTGAACACATCAAATACAGTGATATTTGCCAATTCCTTTAAGACATTCTAATCACATGTCACAAAATGGGTGCATGCTGCTCCAGGCTGTGATCTGGTCTGTTCTCTCACCGTCAACGAGGTTAGGTTGGTTGATACAGGGTTGGGGAAAAGATCAAGGAAGAGCCATTGTGCTGCAGTAATTCGGTAGGAATGATTCTTTTGACTAGATCAAACCTGAGCTAGTTCCAAAGGGGTAGCCTTGTCAGTCTAGTTCAGCAAAACAAACAAGGAGTCTGGTGGCACTTTTGAAGACTAACGTATTTATTTATTGTATGAGCTTTCATGGGAGAAAATCCTTAAAAGTTCCAGCAGACTCCTTGTTTGTAAACCTGAGCTAGTCTCTCAGCATACTACTAAAAGGTGCTATATCTATGCTATTTTTTTTGATAATACACAACAGTTAAATCTTGACTATTCATGGTCATCAAAGATACTGAATCGATTTTCAAAAGAAAAGTATTGGCCCCGTCTATCCTGCCTCACCGTATTCCTCTTGTAATTCCAGTTGTGTTTGGTGTACTTACTCATTTCCTGTCCTAAGCTGTTTTGTTTTGCCACGGCTCACTTGGTTCCACCTGAGAAGTGACAGCAATTTGGTCAAGTGACTTGTATATTTAATGTACAGGAAGCAGTTTGTACTGAAAACTGATATGCAAAGGCAAGCCAATTTTATAAATGTCATATGGGTCACCACTGTTGGGTGTAACAGAGATGTTCCAGGAACAGAAGCCAAACAAATGCATGTTGTTCTATTGTGTCCTTTGGAAAAAAACCAGGGCTTGATTAATGCAGGGGCTAAAGGGGCTTTAGCCTCAGGCCCTGGCCTAAAGGCGGGTTCTGACTGCAGCCCCTATAACCTCTGTTTATCCATCCCTGTGGGACTGGGGTGTGGGTGCTGGCATTGGGGTGGGGACTGCACCAGTTGGTCTGCCCCCAGGGGCAGGGTGGGGCAGGCTCGTGCAGATCCATCACCCTTTAGAGGTGGGGCCAGCCAGTATGCAGCACAGCCCTACCATGGAGTGAGGTGGCCATCTGCCAGTTGGCTTTGCCCCAGAGGCAGAACTGCCAGCCTGGAGGTGAGGCATGAATGCTTCTGGTGGCTGTGACCTCTGGTCCCAGGGTCCTGGCCTGCCCACCTCCAGGATATGGTGGTGTGGAGCTGGGGCGGCAAGTGGGGGCCTGTGGTGGGGGGACCCAGCTCTCAGGCAGGGGGAACAACAAAAAGTGGGCAGCCCAGGGTCCTGGGGCCCCTTAACCCAGTTCTGAATGAAAAAAAAAATCACAGACAAAGCTATAAGAACACAGACATCTAAACAGATTTCCCCAAGATCTAGATGCTATTCAAATTACATGTGTTTTGCTAGGAGAGTCACTAGAATACAAACAAAAGGCCAGGAGTTAGTATACTTTTCCCTTTCTCATGTTTTAGCTGACTGAGAGTTGTTGGAATATAGTTTCCTTTTCCTTACTTTGCAGAAGACATCACTTTGCAAAACAGGCTCTCTTTCATGTCTGATAGAGCTTCACTGGGGAAAAAAGATAATGAGAAATGTTAGCATGTGACTCATGGGAGAGAGTCAGACAGATGGACAAACCTGTAGCCCAGCCCTGGAGTGCTCACTGAGTTTTTACTCAGTCTGTACTCAAGCAAAACTCTGACCCTTCATTTAGAGTTCTATCTGAGTAATGATTGGATAAGAACTGTAGAATTTAGCTCAGAGAACTGAGCGACTTTTTTCCCACTCTTTTATAAATAGCAATATCTAGTGTTAAGACTTCCCCAAACTTCCCATTATAAGACACCATTTCCAATTGCTTATAACTTTGCCAAACAAACTTTAATTATTTAGGCTAAAATTTTCCATGCAGAGTTACAGCCAGAGCCTGAAATTTTTTGAAAAATTTCTGCCAAAACATTTCAGTCATTTCTGAGAATGAAGCTAAGGAAAAGATTAACTGTTTTGCCCACATTAAATAATTCTGGCAACTGCCATGCTTTGGAACAGAGCTTGATATTTGGCAGGGAGTGGCCTGTGTCTGAGATGTGCCTTTTGCCATCCTCATGAAAAATTTGCCTATATGGCACAGTTATAAAACTATGAAAAGCTCAATACAGACATGCTCATGAGAGATCTGCTAGAGATTTATAGTTAAATTCCCCAAATATTCTGTCAGCACTAGGCTTTCTCCAGCACAGGGCTGCAGGGCCCTGAGCACAACTTTTCTTGCAGTTGCAGCTCTGGACTTCTACAAGCCAAATTAAGCCAGGCCAGTGACGGGCACTGTACCTGAGAGCAGGGAGACAGGCTGACTTGTGCTCTCTATGCCTCTGAACTCCACCCCCCACAACAGCCACCTGTGGTGCCCAGGCAATGATAAGGAGAAAGTTGCCTGATCAGAATGTAATACAGTGGAAGAAGGAGCCTGGGACTGGATGGAGGAGAGAAAAACTGGGATTGCGAGTTAAGGGGAATGCAGAAACTGGGGTTGGAGGGCAAGGCGAATATGACTGAGAGCTGGAGAAGACCAATAGGAAGCCAGTGGCTGGTGGGGAGAATGGGTTTGGATGAGGAGCCAGAGGAAGACTCTGAGCCATTGTGGGAGAGGGAAGACAAATCTGATGAAGATCCAGGGTGTGAGGAGAGAACTGATCTAGCTGGGCAGTGACACTGGGACAAGGTACTGAGGAGGAAACACTGAGTTAGTATAAGGATTCTAGAAGAGAGGTTGAAGCTAGGACCCAATGGAGATTAGGAATGAGCTGGAGAAGCAACTAGAGGCAGAAAAATCACATGAGGAGCTGGAAGGGGGGAAAACTGAGAAAGGTTGGTCAAGGAATCAGTGACTGGGATGAGAAGCCTGAGTAGTGAAAACTGAGATTGACAAGACAAGGAAAATGGGACTGGAGTCTCAGGGGTGGAAAGTCTGTCTAGAAAGAGGTCACTAATAACATCTTTGTTTAGTCAGAGATAACCCAAGGTACATCTTTTGGCTCCTCTCCATAGGAGGGTGTAGATCAGGGGTCTCAAATTCAAATCACCATGAGGGCCACATGAGGACTAGTAGAGGGCCGCATGAGGATTACTGCGGTAGCCCAAGGGCCGCACCACTGAAACCTTTCCATACAATGATATTGCAAATATCAGTAATGATTGTTCATTGCGGGCCACAGGAAATAGCTTTAGGTGCTGCATGTGGCCCACGGGCCATGTGTTTGAGACCCGTGGTGTAGGGGACATATTGACATAGGGACTCTGCCCTTACTCCCCCCACATCATACTGGTCAGTTATCTTCTACCCCAAAGAGGGTCCTTACAATGTAATCTTGGTATGATGGACAAGCAACTTCTCTGTAATAATTGATGAGTACTATATGTGACCTGGTTATTAAGATGTTCTTTGTCATACCCTGATTTTCAGTTCAGAGCTATTTTCCTTTGTCTTGCTTTTTGTTTAGCGTATTGTATTGCTAGTAGCCAGCAACAGATATGTTTCTTGAATGCCATGGTGCCCACCACTGTGGACGAGGAATGTTCTGTTATGGCAGAGAAGTGTTTCAGAAATGGAATATTTTCCTCAATGCTCTTGAGCCCTTCTTATTTCTTGGCAATAGAAACTGGGATGCCGGGAAAGTATTTTCAGGGATATTTTAGCATCAGCAACTCACTAGTCACTGATTGCCTACATACAGACATAACAATAGAGACCCAAACTGGGGAATTACAATTTTTGACCTTCTGTTCTAAATATGCCTGAGCTCTGCAAGTTATGGTCCTGTCTGCACTACAAACTCCATACTGGGGAAGTGCTTCTAGTGTGGATTCACCTTATACTGGCAAGACTGTGCTTTTGCTGCTATAATTTATTCTATCTCCCCCGACTGAAGTTACTCAGACCAAAAAACATACAATTTTGCTCTTATATATTTGTCTACATTAGAGGTTTTTGCTGGCACAGCTACTTTGGTCATGGACCACATCTCATCAACCAGCTGACATAGCTATGCCAATAGCTGTCTGTAGTGTAGATGTTGTCCAAGTTAAAGAAGGATCAGCTTTATCTGTCTGTAGCATTGCTTATCTCTATCTATAGTCCAGCGCTAGAGGGTGACAATTCATAAATACTTAACTGATTCCATAGAGTTGCGGGCAAAGGCAAGCACATTACCTTCTCACCAAAAAAGTCCCTCACAAATGCTAATTTTCTTACTGCAGAGGATTACTTGTGAGAAACCACATTTACCATCTCTTTCATTTTCAAAAGGGATAGCCATGTTAGTCTAGTCCAGTAAAAAACAACAAGGAGTTGTGTGGCACTTTAAGACTAACAGATTTATTTTTTGCATGAGCTTTCATGGGAGAAGATCCCACTTCCTCAGATGCTTCGAAGCATCTGAGGAAGTGGGATCTTCTCCCACGAAAGCTCATGCAAAAAATAAATCTGTTAGTCTTAAAGTGCCACACAACTCCTTGTTGTTTTTTTCATCTCTTTCATGTCACTCACACAGTCCTTGGACAATAGAGTTGAAAGTCTGAGGTGTATCTAAGTGTTTCCTTTAGGAGAAGTTACAACTTAATGGAAATTGCCAAATTCACTTTTAATAGAAAATTCCAAAACCTTCCCAAATCCAAGGAAAAATTAATTATGCTAGAATGGTGTGCTAGAATGTCTCTCTCCACCCTTCCCCCTACCAGATGTTTTTAGATCTCTATACAGACCATTCTAAAGAGCTGCTTATTTTCCCCATTACTGTCATTTGTTTGGTTTCTTGCTGACTTGCTCTAAAGTACCTGTAGAATTTCACTTGGACACTAATACAACCAGGGTAAGGAACAGAAAACTTGTCTGCCTGCTTTTTCCTTCCTATCATTTTCAGAAGGTTTATATCTTTCTATAGTTTACACAACTTAAAATATTACATGCTATGTCTTTGAATTCACATTATATATAGAAAACTAAAGACAGGGCTGACAACAGGATTTCTATGTCCCAGGGCAGAACAGTCAATGGACCCTACTCCCTTAGAAAGGGAAGGTTTAGGTCTACAGCCATGGCCAGTGGATGAAGCTTCCCCTCAGGGAAATTAGTTGTCCCACCTGTTTCATCCACAGCCCCACCCACACTCCACCCCTCATTCTGCCCCAGCTTCTTCCCCTGTTCCACCCCTCACCCTATTTATTACTGCATTCCTTCCCCCCACTTGGTCCCCCTCCTCTCTACCACACCCCCTGCCCACAGTTGCCAGTGATGGAGCGGGGGGGCTGAACAGAGAGGGTGGTAGGGAACAGGAATGTAGCAAGCAACAGGGGGCACAAGATGAGAGAGGTACAATGAGCAATCTCTTGGGGGGCTTGTAGCTGAATGGGGAAGGCGGATGCAGCAGTGGGAAGGCCCTGGTGGTAGACATGAACTAGAGTATGTCATGGAAAATATTCATAATCCATATTTATTTTTCTGCTGTTGACACATGACAGCTGCTGTGACTTTATTAGAGCTGCACAACAATGTGAAATGAACTGGTGATATAATGTGCTAATTGATGGTAGGTCTGTGAAAGTGAAGTTCTTGGTTCATAACTATAAACCCCATTGATATGTTGGCTATAAAGTAACACAAGGAGGGCGCCAGTTCTTATTTTAGTACTAAGTGGGTGCACTGGATATGGTCCAAGAGGTGAATAGAACTGAATTGCCCAGTAACAGGGACCACAATGCAATAAAATGTAACATCCTTGTGAGTGGGAAATACCAAAGAAACGCACCACAGTAGCATTTAACATCAAAAGGGAACTATACAAAATGGGGAAGCTAGTTAAATGGATATGAAAAGGAACAATCACAACATTTCTTGCAAGCAGCATGGAAGTTTTTTTAAAATCATCATAATAGAGGCTCAAATTAAATGTATACATCAAATTAAAAAAAGTAGTAAGTGGCCCCAAAAATGTCTCTGTGGCCAAACAGATTAAGAGAGGAAGAGGTAAAAAAGGAATTTTTTAAAATTGGAAGTGAAATACTACCGAGGAAAACAAGACACTCTGGCAGGTCAAGTATAAAAGTATCATTAGGCAGGCCAGAAATTTGAATTTGAAGAACAGCTACCAAAACCAAAACCCATTATCAGCAACCAAATGGAAGGCTATGTCTACCCTGGAAAATTAGTCCGGACTAAGGAGGCTTAGTCTGGACTAATTTAGCCTATGGCCACATTAGTTTCCCTAGTACGAACTAAGAAATTTCTTAGTTCGAACTAAAGAACACTTAGTTCGAACTAGTTAGTACTGGCATTTAATCCGGACTAACCACTTTAGTCTGGCCAAGACCTAGACTGATGCTTAGGTTGAAGTTAAGAAGTTTGAACTAAGCCAGTTAGTTCAAATTAACCATGCATTCTAGTTCAAACTAAGTGTTAGTTTGTGAGGTTAGTTCGAACCAAGCTCAAACTTCTTAGTTTCGACTAACAACTCCGAACTAAATTTTGCAAATGTAGATATAGTCTAAGGGTATGTCTACACTTACAATTTAATTTGAATTGATGAGGATCAATTTGAATAAAATAAATGCATGGCCACACTGGCTTTTATTAATTCAAACGAAGGAACGCCTTAGTTCAAATTGATGAAAGCTAACTTTGAAATTATAAAACCTCGTTTAACTTCGACGTAACGGTTAATTCAAACTTATTAGTTTGAATTAACCTAATGTAGCTGTGTTAATTTGAACTAACTGTTAGTTTGAATCAGCCATGACTTGATTTTCCCTATGCAATAGTGCCCCCTACCTAATTCAAATTAGCAAGTCCTGTGCAAGGACGTGCTAGTTTGAATTAGGGTTTCTAGTGTGGCCATATTAATTTGAATTAACTTAATTTGAACTAATCATTATTAGTTCAAATTAATAAGTTCATATTAAGTTAATTTGAACTAACGTTCTAAATGTAGACATAGCCCAGGGGTCTCAAACACATAGCCCGTGGGCTGCATGCGGCCCCTAAAGCTGTTTCCTGCGGCCTGCAACAACATATAGTTATCGATGTTTGTGATATCACTGTATGAAAAGGTTTCAGTGGTGCAGCCCTTGGGCTAACATACTACTCCTCATGTGGCCCTCTACTAGCCCTCATGTGGTCCTCATGGTGATTTAAGTTTGAGACCCCTGACATAGGCTAAAAGTACAGTAGAAGCAGGAAGCCGATCAAACAACCAGTGAGGTCACTGAATGATCGAGGTGCTAAAAGAACATTCAAAGAAAACAAGGCTGTTGCAGAGAAATGGAAATGAATTCTTTCCATAAGTATTCACTGCAGATGATGTGAGGGAGATTCCCACACCTGGGGCATTCTTTTTTTAGCAACAGATTTGAGGAACTACCTTAGACTAAGGTGTCAATATAAGTAGTTTTTAAACAACTTGTTACATTAAATTAAACAGTAATAAGTCATCAGGATGGTATTCGCTCAAGAGTTTTGAAGGAACTCAAAACATAAAATTGCAGAACCACTAACTATGGGATGTAATCACTTAAATCAGCCTCTCTACAAGTGGTGGATTTAGAGTTCATAGGGCCCTGTATCCAGCTTCATTTTCAGGCTTCCACCCCCTCCACTCTACCCCACCCCCCAACCCAGGCAAGAAAAAGAACATTTTGTCTTATCTCCTGCTATTTTTCATTCTTTTTTTTCCATCCTCCTTCTACATTATGAGTAATAGGAAGTAAGTTAAAATAAAGTGAGGTATTTTGATCATTTTTGTAGTTTAACCCCCCTCCCCCCGAAGACCTCTTGAAAGTTGCTGAGGTCTCCTCAGTCCACTTAACCATCCTTCCAAATGTTGTTTGTACTGTTAGCTAACTATTGTAAATCACTTTGGACAAGATCACTTTATAAAAAAAACCCAAACCTAATAATCTTTCCTTGGTCCATCTGTATGGAGATCTCAGATCACAGTTTAAGGACTTCTGGTCTAGATCAGTGGTTCCCAACCTGTGGTCCATGGACCACTTGTGGTCTGTGAGGGTACTGTAGGTTGTCCATGGGTGTGTGTTGGGGGATAATTACTGCAGGGAAATGTATTGTGATGAGTGAAATGCATTTGTGAGTGATTGTAATAAATTATTAGAAGTAACTGCATTTTTAATACCCCTTGATATGCAAGTTTGACTCCTGTCAGCCACAGACTATTTTAAAAACTTTTAAAGTAGTTTGTTTACATGGTGGTCCACAAAAGCTTTTGATGACGAAGTAGTGGTCCGCATAAAGGGAAAGGTTGGGAACCCTTGGTCTAGATAAAGGCTTATATTTGCATTATGCTAATATGAAAAATCTGTAAAAATGAGATGTATAGAGGATGGCTGGAGCTGGGTGTGGTGAGCAGGTGGGGAGAGTGAGTGGAACCTTGGGCAGGGCCCAACACAGTGAAATATCACCAGCCAAGAGGCCTTGAAGACCAGACTGGAAGGGGGATCATGACCACAGTTGGGGGGCTGATGCCGGGGAGAAAGGCCTTGCCCCCTAGAGCAATAGGTTGTGGCACTGCTGCTCAGGGGTGAGGGGGAGCAATTGACAAGGAAACTGGCCACTCTGGGTTGTAAGGTTTCACCAGAGTGGCTGGTGTCCTTGCTACCTGCAGCAGGACAGCCAGCATCCTTTTAAACAGCCAGCTGGGTGGAAGCAGCCGCAGAAAATGTCAAAGGATGCTGCCTGCCCTGGGCTGCAGGTAGCAGCAGGACAGAGAGCGTCCTTATCAATTTCCCGTGGCTGCTTCCACTCAGGGGTAACAGCCGTAGGAAATTTATGACTGTGTTGGGTCATGGTCGTATATACTTTTTTTTCAATTGGGTCTCAAGAAAAAAAGTTTGATGACCACTGACATAGAGTCTGGGGGTATGTAGCCACTGCCAGAGAAAGCACAGCCATCGCCTGGCCAGGGGGCCTGAGGCACATGAGGAATAGACTATGAACATCCCTTACACCCCAGGGATGCTATGTGTGGTGCCTCTATCCCAAGGGGGGGGGTGCATTTAACCTTTCTCCTCATTTCTTTATTTTTCTTTGATTTTTGATTGTTGTTCATTTAATAAATTGTACTGTTTATTACTATATGCAATAATTATTGAGTCAGGTACATGCCCACTGCAGAGTTAGCACCCAGGAGTTGGACCGCCCTAGACCTAGTCCCTGCCCTTGATGACCACAACAAGATTAGAAACTGAATTGGGGCCAGCCTTGTCAAAGTTGCAGGAACCCTGCCACACATGAGAGTGGGAGGAGGAGCCTTTAAGGTCAGGCAGGCCTCTGGGTAAAGAGAGTGGGAGAGAGGACTCAGATCCTTTTACTAACCAATTCCACCAGGGTAGCGTATGAGGCAGAATAATACCCCACAATAGTGGGCCCATTCCTCCACTTACACCTAGCTGCTTATGCTGTAAAACCATTATGATGTGAATCCTTTGCCAGACTACTTAAAAATATCACATTTAGATCACAGTTTGCAGAATAAGTTTGCAGAATGCAGAAAGCCTGGACAACTTCATGACTTGCAGCACTTAAATTCAGCCATTTGTCAGGTTTTTCCTGTATTATAAGGCCATCTGTAAATAGGCGCCCCATGCCACTGTTGGTTTGTTTAATGGTAAATCTGTCACTGCTCCATCCCAGATCACTGAAGGGGAATTAGTGCAATGCCAATTTTTAAAAAAGGCTTTAGAGGTCATCTTGGCATTTATAATATGGTAGGTGTCACTTCAGTACCAAGCAAATTGGTTGAAACTATAAAGAAGAACAGAATTACCAGCCATATATATGAACATGATTTCTCGTGGAAAAGTCAACCTGACTTTTGCAAAGGGAGTTCATGCCTCACCAACCTATATGAGTTATTTGGGGAAGGGGTCAACAAACATGCGGACACTAGTGATCTAGTGGGTATAGTGTATTTAAATTTTCAGAGAACTTTTGTCAAGACCCTTCAACAAAGGCTCTTAAGCAAAGCAAATTATCATAGTATAAGAGGAAAGGTCCTCCCATGGATCAGTAACTGGTTATAAAAAAAGAAACTAAGTGTTGTAATAAATAGTTTTCACAGTGCAGAAAGTGGGAAAATTTGCAGATTATGCGAAGTTACTCAAGATAATTAAATCAAAAGCTGATGGCAAATACATAAAATGGGATCTCAAAAACTGGGTAACTAGGCAATAAAGTTACAGATGAAATTAAATGCTGATAAATACAAAGTAATGTATGTTGGAAAACATAATCCCAACTACACATGTAAAGTGAAGAGATATTAATGGGCTGTTACCACTCCAAAAAGAGATCTTGGAGTCACTGTTTATAGTTCCCTGAAAACATCCCCTCAGTGTGCAACAGTCAGAAAGCTAACAGAATGTTAGAAACCATTAGGAAAGGGATAGACAAGAAGACAAGAACTATCATAATGCCCCTCTCTAAACTCCAAATGCAGTTCTAGTCACCCATCCCAAAAGACATATTAGAGTGGAAAAGATACAAAGAAGGGCAATAAAAATTATTAGGGACATGGAACAGCTTTGCTATGAGGGAAGATTAAAAAGAGTGGGACTATTCATCTTGGAAAAGAGACAACTAAGGGGAAATGTGATAGATGTTTCTAAATTTATCAACAGTGTGGGGTAAGTCTTGTTTATCCTTTCATACAATACAAAAACCAGGGGTCACCCAATGAAATGAATAGCAATAGGTTTAAAACAAACAAAATAATTCACCACACATTACAGTTAACCTACAGCACTTTTTGCAAGGGGATGTTGTGAAGGGCAAAAGTAGAACAGGATTTAAACAATAATTGAATACATTTATAGAAAGTTGGTCCAACAATGGCTTTTATGATCTCCCCTGACCCTGCAAGTGTGTGACTATGTCACCTTAGTTCCTCACCCTTGAGCCCTGACTTACTCCACTTTGCTGCGTGAACCAATCATTTCGGAGTCAGGCTACACCCAGTCTCCTGTAATAACTGGTCACTTGCCATGTGAAGGTGCACTTCTGGCCAGCTGCTCATGAGATCCAGCAAACACACCAAGTCCTAGAAGCAACCCTGAGAACTGCCATCTTACAGGGTTCAGTGCTGCATCCTGCAAGCTCATTTATCTGTGTTCAATTTATCAAAAGATTTGATACGCACCAGCTCTGTCACTAAGCAAGGTGTATACACACACTCAATCCATATGCAGTGGTTTAGATAAAACAAACAAGATTATTGACACAGCAAGATTTCAAGTGATTATAAATCAGATTAAGATAAATCAAGAGATTAAGATGAATCAGGGAATCAGTCACAATTAATGAAAAGGAAACTTGCATCCTAAGCTAAAGCTTAATATCTCACTAGCTTTCCATACTTAATGTTAGCTTACCCACAGCTGGCTGGTGAAATTTGCAGTCAAGCCCTCTCCTCTGTCAGAGTCCTTGATGTTGCTATGTAGATAGATGCCAGGGGAGCACCCAGAGACAAAGATCCCTCTTTCTTTTAAGAAGTTTCCTTAACTGTCTGGGGTCAGATGATCAGCCATGTCTGACGAGGGGCATTATTTCTTTCAGTTGAGACAAAATACTCAAAAGGTGTTTAGGCGAGTTTACTCTTCCTGTATGCATGCCCCCACAAAGCATGGACCCTCCACTTTGTGTCTGCATCTATTCAAGCCATGTGAGATGCACATTTGGGGACATGACATTGCAGCATTTCATATCTGTACAGATGAATGACACATATTACCATAAAATTAATATTCAGTAGGTCATGAGCATTCCAAAAACACTTGACATGACATACTTTGCATTAGACAATATTCTTTGGCTATGTCTACATTGGCAAATTACTCTGGAATAAGGAAACTTAGTCTGGACTAATTTAGCCCATGGCTATACTAGGCTTTGACAAGTTCAAACTAAAAAATGTCTTAGTTTGAACTAGGCAAAGCTTAGTACGAACTAGTAAGACCCAATACGAATCTGGACTTCTGTGCTTAGTTTGAACTTTAGTTTGAACTAAGCATGTGCAATACACGAACTAAAGCTTAGTTCAAACTAAGCCATTAGTTTGAGCTAAAAAACATGTTCTAGTTCAAACTAAGTGTTAGTTCAAATTAGACCACGTGGTTAGTTTGAACGAATGGGCTAGAGGTTAGTTTGAATTAACCTGAGGTTAGTTCGAAGTAACCTTGGACTTCTTAGTTCAGATGTTTAAGTCCGAACTAAGTTGAGCTAAGGCAGACATAGCCAGTTACACTAGAAAGGAGAACACAAATGAGACCCAAATTACACTACAAAGGTGTACATGGAATACAGCACATCACAGCTGTTAGCCCAGATGAGCAGGGATGCAACCCCTTTTCCTGGGTGTTACTAGGCCTCTGACTGCCAAAGGCTGGGACTGGATGATGGGGATGGACCACTGGATAACTGCCCTGGTCTCTTCATTCCCTCCAAAGCATCTTGCATTGACTACTATCAGAAGACATGATACTGGGCTAGAGGGCCCATTGGTATGGTCCTGGATGGACAGCCTCATGTTTTTAATAGCTGGACTTTGTCAATAAAGGCAAACAAATAAACACACATCACATGTCATGTAGATATGGGGATTAAATGACACAGTTGGTATAAGGCAGTGGTTCTCAAACTTTTGCAGGTCACGACACATTTGGTAACATATTGTGACCCTACAGGACACTTCTCCCACACCCCCCAGTCAAATCTAACCATCTCCCTAGCTCTCCATGACACACTTACCAGTGTATGATGACACAGTAATGTATCCCAACACAGTGTTTGAGAACCACTGGTGTAAGGCATGTAACCATCCTTCCCTGTCCATCCAGGAGGCAGGCCTTGCTTCCTCTCTATGGCACCTCTTTGAGCTCTGATGCCCCAAGGGTAATTTATAGCCCAGGCCCTTAGGCAGGACAGGGGAAACAAAGCAACCTATAGACCCAGTCAGGGTAGGACAAGCCAAGTGGTTAAACACCATCCCAGGTTTCACAGCCCAGGGTGAAGCTGCTATTGGAGGGGTGGATTAGTAAGGAAGACGGGAACACAGGTCCTCCTGACTCTACCATGTCCCAGCCTAGGGCATAAACAGTAGCAGGGTGTTCTACCCCTCGATCAGCAAGACTCAAGCCAAAACTCACTGGTTCCAGTCATAACCAGATAATGATCTGATTCTCCTGGGCTTCTTCCTAAGCCCCGTCTTTGGAGTGTCGGGTCTCAGGGTCATCATCAGTCTCTCAGGAGTAAACCACCAGTGGCATCTCCAACAGGCCCTCAGCACTGCAGGCAGAAGGCAGTACCTGTGGGTTGCAAGCAGATCATCTAGGTCACAAGCAACAGGAAACTCCTCAGCGGTGCAGATATTAGGCTGGAGACCCAGCACCAAGAAAGGGACATTTTTCTTCCCCTAGCAACTCTAGTCCATCTTAGCTGTTTGTCTTTCCTTTTATACTTCCTGTCCTGCCCTCTTCTTCCCATGTAACAGGTGTGACTGTTTAGATTCCACCTACCAGGGCAGGTAGGATGTGGTCCCTGTCCATTTCAGAGGGAGGCCACACTCCTTTCTTACACATGGGAAGAAAGTTTTATCCCCCCCAACCCCAAATCCATTACTTTGTTTCAGGGAGATTCAGTCCCAAGAAGTTATAGTGGTCTCTACATTGCTGTGTTGTCATGGCGATATCACTAGGGAAGCATAGTTTGAGGTTGGGCTCCACAACAGAAGCGGCTCCAGTCAGGCGCTAAATCAGCAGATTTCCCACACACTCTGGTTACAACATGCTGGGGACCCTGCTGATTGTGTTACTGCAGACCCCTCTGGGTGGACTTTCTTTTCCTTCAGAGCCCCTACAGTTACTTTGGCAGAAGCTTGCTTAATCAGCCATGAATGAAGACCAGGAACAATGGAAAACTAAACTCTGCCTGAAGTACAACTATGGTCTTCACCCTGAATCTTCAGATGTTGCTCCTAACATTCAGTAAGGTTACATATTTGTCCCTCCCAAGTAAGAATATTTACTTGGAACCAACATGTTCCCACTGAAATCCAAAGTAAAACTCATCACATTCAGTGTGAATAGGGGAGCTATATAGCTCTCAGGTTAACAGGAGAAACATGTTCCTGAAAAAAGTACAAAATATTCACAGAAATATCTAGGGAGAACAAACATGGAGTCTTGTGGCACTTTTAAAGCCCCCAACCTTAAATGGATACTCACCAGCAATTACAGACGATACAACAGAAACTGTAAGGCAGGCACATATCTCTGCAACAAACCCTATTATCAACTCTGCCCACGTATCAACACTAATGACACCATCCTAGGACCTAATCAAAACAGTTACTCTATTAGGGGATCATTTGCCAGCCTGTCCACCAATGTGACATATGCCATCATGTGCCAAAATTGCTCTTCTGCCTTATACATTGGACAAACTGGACTGTCTCTGTGCAAGAGAAGAAATGGATGCAAATCTGACATCAGAAATAGGAACATTCAAAAGCCAGTAGAAAATCACTTTAATCTCCCGGACCATTCAGTAATGGACTTATCTGTAAATATTTTCAAACATTTACTCTAAATCAAGGGTAGGCAACCTCCGGCATGTATGCCAACAGTGGCACCCAAGCCCATTCAGAACAGGATACGGCCCCCCTGCAATACCACTCAAATTGCCACTCCTGCCACTGAAAGCCACTCTGGGCAGCTTCCTTCAGGTGCAGCTGGGACACAGGGTGTCCCCTACATGTCTATGCTTCCATGTGACACAGAAAAAAGCTGCTCAGAGTGGCTCCTCTCTGTAGTGTGATGCTGCCCAAAGGAGCCACTCCGGGCAGCTTCTTTCTGTAGCATGCTGGGAACCCCTGAATGGAGCCACTTCTTTTTGTGGCACGCATGGGGACAGAGCTAAGATGAGCCACTCTGGGAGACTTCTTTCCGTGCCATGCCTGGGAAATGCTCCCGGCCCAGTCAAGACTATTGCTGAATTTTCAGGCAGCCACCACTTTTTTTCAGCAGAGGGGGCCACTGGCACCAGCTGAGGCTCGGGAAGAAAGAACTGGCACAAGGGTTGGCAAAAGTTGCTGACCTCTGCTCTAGATCAAGGCTTTAGAGCTAGACTTCAGAGTTAGAATTCATATGCAAATTTCATGGCATCAGCTTGTGTTCGAATGAGACCTTAAACTGGCTTTGACTACAAACATTAAACTTTAAATGTTTAAACAGCGTCCCCTTTGGAAATTAAATTTTTAATGTGCTACAGGACTCTTCTTTTGTTTTTCATTACTAAAAGTGATTCATGCCTCTCAACCTCACCACTTTCTAATATGCTGTTTGAATTTATACAACTTGTTTGATTTGCTAAAGTGATCTGACCTGATACAGTGAAATGCAAACACAGGATTTATCTTCCCCTCCCATATTGTAAGGTTGTTTTTTTTTAATGTAATTTTTCTCAGCTCTGGTATCTGATGAAGTGGGACTTCGCCCATGAAAGCTCATACAAAAAATGCAGCCAGAGTCCTATGGCACCTTATAAACTAACAGATTTCTTCAAGCATAAGCTTTCGTGGACTACAACCCAAGATGCATCTGACAAAGTGGGTTGTAGCCCATGAAAGCTTATGCTCGAAGAAATCTGTTAGTCTATAAGGTGCCACAGGACTCTCGCTGCTTTTGCTATACACAGACTAACATGGCTACCCCTCTGGAAAATTCATGCAAAAAATAAATTGGTTAGTCTTTAAAAGTGCTACAAGACTCCTTGTTTGTTTAGTTAAACTAGACTAACAAGGCTACCACTTCAGATTTTGAGAGGAAAATATAGAGACAGGTCTGCCATTATGCCACTCACACAAGCACATTTTCTTTGCTTATTTGCTGTTGGATGTGTCTGTTACTGGTAGTATAATTTAGTACAGTGTGGGAAACAACCAGACTCAAACATACTTTGTACCTTTGTTCTCTGTACCAAAGCTTATAAAATGACATTTGTGTGGCAATTATGTATAATAGTTTTAATTATTTTACTGGCATAAGTATAACAACATACCATTTTTTCCTTTTTAGAACATGGTGGACTAATTTGTGCTCCTATTAGACCCGTGTTAATCTGGAGAAACTCTATGGATGTCAGTGCTGTCCTCTGGATTTACACTACTGTAACTAAAAATAGAGCTTGCCTTAAGGAAGGTAAATGCAAAAATAGTGATATTAAAACCTAGGCACATAATGTGCCACCTGTGGAACTGGTTGTAAACAGGTAGAGTATTTTCCAGCCATATCCTTGGGAAATCTTACTGAATGGTGTTTTAAGTAGCTTTGAGATCTCTTGTGTTAGATGAATGGTTTATGTATGGTTGTGGACTGGGACTGGCTGCACCCTCTCAATGGGGTAGTGAATGCAAGTTCCACACCTCCAGTTATGCAATAACCCAGTCTATTCAAACTACACTCTGAAAGGAAGTCCATTACCTGCTGATTAGCTGTTTTCAGAGTCTCAAGATCAAAGGCTGAAGCTCTATAAAGGAAAGAATAACTTATTCATGGGAGATAGGCTAGTTCTGAGCTAAGGCAGAGTCACAGAGTTTAAGGATGGCAATTTCTGGTAAGTTTATTAGCATGTGTCTAAGTTCTTTTATTGTTTTGTTGTTTTCTCTGTAATGCTTTCACCTTAAGGATAACTGTGTTTGTTTGTAAAAGGCTGTGTGATAGCGGGTAAATGCTAGCTATTACAACTGTTCGGAGCATTTGGAGAATAATTAAAGCACAGAAGTGGCCTATTCAGGCAGTCTGGCTTGCTAGGGGTATCACAGTGTAGGCAGAAAACAGTGCAGTATGCAGAATCCCAGTTAGGAGTGTGAGAAGGAGAGCTGTTACCCAAAACAAATAATACCTGAGGAGCTAGGGGCCTAGAGTGGATGCCTTGGTCCATAGATGGGTAGTGCAGGTGCAGTTGCTCTGCTTTGTGACACTGTTTTATTGATCTAATTTCTGGAGTCAATGGAAGTTTTGCCTGAGTAAAGACTTCAAGATTGGCTCAATTTTTTTTTCACTGGAGGTATAATCTGGATGGAGCCACAATAACATGATTGGACAATTGCTCCCAGAGAGTACTTATCAACAGTTCACCATCATGCTGGAAAGGCATAACCAGTGGGGTACCACAGGGGTTGGTTCTGGGTCCTGTTCTGTTTAGTATTTTCATCAGAGATTTAGATAATGGCATGAAGAGTGCACTTATAAAGTTTGCTGATGATATCAAACTGGGAGGGGTTGCAAGTGCCTTCGAGGACAGAATTACAATTCAAAATGATTTAGACAAACTGGTGAAAGGGTCTGAGGTAAATAGAATGAAGTTCAATACAGACAAGTGCAAAGTACTCCATTTAGGAAAGAACAATCCATTGCACACAAACAAAATGGGCAATGACTGCCTAGAAAGAAGTACTGTGGAAAGGGATCTGGATATCATAGTGGACCACAAGTTAAATACGTGTCAATAGTCTACTGTTGCAAAAAAAAGAAACACCATTCTGAGATGTATTAACAGGAGTATTGCAAGTAAGAAATGAGAAGTAATTCTTCCTCTTTACTTTGTGATGATTAGGCCTCAGCTGGAGTATTGTGCCCAGTTCTGGGTGCCTTATTTCAGGAAAGATGTGGACAAACTGGTGAAAGTCCAGGGAAGAACAACAAGAATGATTAGAGGTCTGGGACACCTGATTGATGAGGGAAGATTGAAAAAGCTTGGGTTTTTTAGTCTGGAAAAGAGGAGACATGATGACAGTTTTGTTGCCTAGGCAGGTTGTGGGATCTTCGTCATTGGAAGTATTTAAGAGCAGGTTAGACAAGCACCTGTAAGGGCTGGTTGAAGGTGGTACTTGGTCCTGCCATGACTGCAGGGGACTGGACTCAATGACCTCTCATAATTCCTTCCAGTTTCTATGATCCTAGGATTCTAGAACTATCTTTTAAAATGTTTATTTAGCTATGTTAAACTGTCTGGAGTAGCTCCAGAGCATATGTAGCAACCTCTGGCAAACTGTTACAAAGCAGAGCACTCACCCCAAATTAGCTGTGAGTTCTATATTTAGATTTCACCAACCAAGTATCAAGTGTGAACACCTCATGTACTACACCAACCTTATGTGTAGTCACAGACAATTCCTTTGGGTATGCCAATCTATCTTACCACCTAGGTAAGCAATATATGATGGCTCTTGCACTAAAAATCACAATTTCAGGCTACTCCTAGTTCCAAAGGACCAGTCACTTATCACAGGTTAATTGCAATTTAGATCTCTGAGGCTCCCCTACCCTGAATCTAGTCTGGTGTGCTGCTGTGACTCGCAGATCTCCACTCATGAACCCCAATTCAACTGCTTAGCTAGGTGATCACTCTCTCCTGAGTCAGTCCACACTAGCCTCCTGAGTATAATCAGTCCCAGGCAATGAGTGTGTGTTCTCTAACCAATTAGGGGATGGTCCCTGTGGGCACCCACAGCCCCAGATACCACACTGAGAACTTCTGTCCTACAGGAATCGGGACCCTTCCCCAATCCCTGTAGACTCATAGATCCTTGTTCACCCATTTATGAATGAAATGGGTGTGCCCAGCCCCAGTCATTCACGTACTCTAAAGTTCACATAGCTTCTGAAGAAACAAACACTATCTTCCTCTGGTTTATGACTTGTTCTGGGGCTGAGGTGGGTGATAGGTGTCTGGACACCTAAAGGGAGGCAACAATGCACATGCTTAGAAGTAATTACATTAGCATGGAGGAAATTTTTACCCTAAAAACTTACTGAGTTTAAGCATCCCAAGGCTCTTCAGGAGTTTTGTGGATTACAGTAGAGCCAAAACTGGGACCTAGGTGGATAAGCTGAGACTTAAGGGCCTAAGTCTGGTGTTTAGTCATCTAAGTGAGAGCAAGTAATATTCTTTTTTGTTTGCTCACCAGTTAGCATCACCTTTGTGTTAAATAGTTTGTCTATCAGCCCCACCATTCAAATTGTAAACTTCCTGCTCCCAGAGGCAGCGACTTCGTGGGTGCCATGCTAACAAAAGGTACACTCAATCTGTGCTGATGAAAAGTCACATTCCCTGGAAAGCTCCAAATGCTTACCACTGCTGTTGTGACTGCAGCAGGACATGGTGCTTGTTTCTTTTCATGTCTGGTTCACCTTTCTGAGATCCTGACCTTGTTCATTGTGATCACGCCTCCTGCTCTATTCATCAGAATGTTCCTTGGGGTTGTGCAGGTTGGCCATCTTTTCCCTGTAGAAAAAATAGTATGTGATCATGTAAACAATGACTGTATCAAATCAGGGGAGGTCTTAGCAATTCTGGGTCCTGGAGCAAAAGTCAACAATAGGGCCCCCCCCACACCTAACAAGGGGCCCCATCCTTGACCTTTGCCCTCTCCTGCTGGACCTCCCCAGCCTCCTCCCAGGCTTCTTGGCCCCCTGTGGGCTGCTGCCCCCCCATCACACCTGCTGCTGGGGTCCCAGCCCTGGCAGGACCCCCACCAGCTTCACAGAGCCCCCTACAGCCCCGCTGCTGCTGGGCTGCCTGGTCCCACCATGAGCCGCCCCCCCCCAGCCTCTCTGTGGTCCACCATGGGTCACCACCGGGCTCCCTGGCCCTGCCACAGGCCACCACCAGGATCCTAGCCCTGCTGGGGAGCCCCTGCCAGCCTCCCGCCGCACCAGCCCACCCTACTGCCAGGACCCCTGGCTGGCACCCCACTGGATTAGGTTGAGATGGCCCTGCCCCTGTGGGGCCCTGGGCAGTCACCACCTACAGAGACCATCTATGTCAATAATGCATGAGCACAAAGGGCTGAATTAAGGTTATCAGGCAATATTATTGCTGGCATTTGAATGCTTGATTTTGAAAACTTAATGTTCTTTCAACGTACATTTTTAAATGTAGTAAATATTAGATTAAATACTTCTGGTATTCAACCACCATGAATCCATGCTTTTCCCAATGACTCAGCCAGACTGCACTGCCTGAGTATATAGGAGTCATGACACGATCTGTGTGTTTGGTGACTCTGTCTCTGCTAATATGTTTTGCATTGTGGGTTGCTCTCATGTCAGTGGAGTAGGTGGATTTAATGTTCTTGTCTGCTGCCAGACTGAGTTTGGGTGGCCTTGAGGGAATGCATAAATGCAGTCCATTATACTCCGAATAGATGGAAATTATGTGCCAGAACTCTAACTTGTTTGCTGATACTGTCTTCCCCAGGGACATAACATACTGAGCAGTTTGCCTAAGAACTGCACCTACAATTGGAAATATACTTTCAATAACCAAAAAAAAGAGAAAACTATGAAAGTCAACAGCATTTCTGGTAGTGGAGGTGGAGATAAGGTGGGGCAAAAAAGCAAAGAAGATAGCAGTCTTCTGATTTTGCTTCAGATTTCATCAGGTCTAACCCAACTTATTAATAATATTTGTTTTAAATATCACTGCCATAGGCACTTGAAGCATTGCAAGCTAGTCATACCCCTCAAAGGGAAGATAGCTATTTCTGCTTGTTTCTCTCTCTATCCACTTTATTTTAAAACTTTTTGTCTTCTTATTCATTGGGAACAAGTGGTCTAAAACTTCTCACCCTTAAGGAATGGAGAAATAAGTCCTAACAGACATTGTATAAAAGTCACATGTGTCTGTCTGTGGGCATACACATACATGGATATTACTATGAAGAACATCATCTACTGGTATAAGAGAATGTGTGGCATTGTCCACAGAAGTTGGTTGTTTCAATAAAGTTGTTGTGATGCTTTGCAACCATTTTCCTGCATAGAGCTGGTCAACGTGGTGCCAGGGGGTGAAATAAGTGTTACTGCTTTAATTTTTTGTGACGGGTAGCCAGAGGCACTTGAATAACTTCAGGAATGACTGTGAGCAATGTACCACTCCAGCGGTAATGCATATTCATGGGGAAATCTATGAAACTTGGGCTACATGAACAAGCTATATCAGTGTTGCTCAAACTGGGGGTCCTGACCAAAAGGGGGTTGTGATGTGAGAGCGGTGGCTGCTGGCTGGATGCAAGGCTCTGAAGACACCACCAGTGGCAGTAGCAGCAGGGAAGTAAGGGCAACAATACCATACATACCATGCACTGGTGCAGTCGTGCCACTGTGAAGATGCTATTAAACAGATCCCTCCATGAGAGGCAGTAGCTAAGGTGACAGGAGAAGTCCTCCCATCAGCATAGCGCTATCTACACTGCGGTTAAGTGTAAGTACATTGCCCAGAGGTATGGACTTTTCAGCTAGTAATCTACATTAGTAAATTAGTTTGGATTAGGGAGGCTTAATCTGGACTAATTTGGTCCTTGTCTACAGTAGACTTTGCCTAATTCGATCTAAAAAAATTTTTAGTTTAAACTGAGCAAAGATTAGTTCAAACTAGTTCGTTCAAACCGTTAGTTCAAACTAACCACTTAGGTCGAATGCTTAGTTTGAACTAACCGCGCGTAGTTTGAAACACGATGTAGCCATGGTAGTTCAAACTAAATAAGTTCGAACTAAGTGGTTAATTTGAAATAACTATGTTTTTTTAATTCGAACTAAAAAGTTAGTTTGAACTAACTTTTTAGTTCAAACTACAAAAAACATGGTTAGTTCGAAATAAAAAGTTCCAGTTCGTTTGTACTAACCTGTGGTTAGTTCGAACTAACTCTGAACTGCTTAGTTTAGACTAAGCAAGTCCAAACTAAGCAGTTAGATGTAAATATAGCCTTCATGCCCTGAGTGACATGATTATACTGATCTCAGTTTATAGTGTAAACCTGGCCTAATACTGCATTTTAAGAGCTGGGGCAGAGACTCTAGTCATGCAACTTTTTACTTATTTAATCTGAAAATGACTTGGAAAGAAATCTCTGTCCCACTGACTTGTGGCTTCTCCATCTGGGAAGAATTGAACTTCACCCAGTTAGATAAACATCACAAACATATTGGATGAAATCCTAGCTCTGTTTATGTCAGTGGGACTGCCTTTGGGGGAAGGAGTGTGAATTTCACCCTTCTTCTCCCCTTTATTTGAATGTATATAATCTCTCTCTTTGAGGCTAGTGGAGTTTTTGCAGGAGCATCAAGGAGAGAATATACCTCTACAAGTGCTAGTCAACATTATCAAAAGTGTGTAGATGGTGCTAAAGATTTGGGACCACACATTATTAGGTGATTGCTATCAACTAAGGATCTGGCCCTCAGGTGTCTGATACCACACTATATTTCTTTGCTGACAGAGACATTTTTCTTTTCAAAGTGCAGCCATAGAGTACTATGAGTGGGCTCGCAGTCTGTTTAGACATGCAGCAGCATCTGACACATCCACAGAAAACGGCAATGATCCATGATAGGGTTACTGATAACGGCATCAGAGAGGTAAAATCTATTGGCAACACACCACTCTACTCACAAGTGTTTGCTTAAGTGGATAAGATCAGTTGCCAGAGTTAAGAATGTTAAACAAAAACAGCAATGACGTGGAGATGTTGCAGAAGTCACTTGAAGTGGTTTTGGATATTTCAGAAAGTCTGTAGACTGAACCCTTTGGTTTTCCAGACTGTCTTTATTTTGTTTTACAGTACTAACTTGGCTTGCCTATCCTTCTAGAGTAAGTTGTGTTTTGGGGTTTTTTTTAAAGCAATCGTCAAGCTTAATTTAGCAGGTTTGGAGAGCTGAGCCTGTAATCTCCAGGTTAAGTTACTGCAGTTTGTTCCACTTAGGGTTAACCTTGGGGAAAAAAAATAAACATGGGAACATCAGCTAGTGCAGCCTCATCCCTTGAATTAGGATGTGAGCACATAGCAGTGCATCTCACTACCTGTCCATTTCAAGGTCAGGAATTGCTTATGATGTACAAAGTCTTAAACAAAACCCACTTAGTTGAGAGACAGCTTCTTTCCCTTTGTCCTATTATGGGACTTTGCATTTCCTGTGAGATTATTTTGTCAATTCCTGGTTCTACGCTTGGCTTGGCCAGCTTGGAAGTTGCTCCCTCTTGTGGTCTGAGGTTCACGGCTTGGTGTAACACTGATTTGCTTTGCCTGGTTTTTGTTTGACCCTTCTAAATGGGGGAGAGGGAAGGTTGGTTTATTAGTACTCCAAGAAAGATGATGTCTAGCCCTTCTTTTTATTATTATTATTATTATTACTATTATTATTTGTAACTGATCATTTTTATGCTGCAGGCTACCTACATTCTAAAGAGACAAGCAACAAATTCAGCATCTTAACATACTTGCAAATTCTTTTAAAAGGAAGGAGACTGCGCCTTTCGAACTGGATTATGAATCTCCTATGGGGTGGGGGAGTCAGTTCTATCTTTCTTAACAATAATAATGGTACTGAGCATTCTGTAGGTCTTTCAGAGATCTCAAAGAGGATCAGTGTCACTATTTCTGAGATGCAGGGAAGGACGTTACTTGGCTAAGCTTACAACAGTTTCATTTAAATTTCAGTCTGTCTCTTGGGTTGCTATCTAATCAACTCTTTGAAAATCCTCCTCCCATCTGATGGCCACACAACGAGGGATGATTTCTGTGCAGCCTGTCATCAGCATTGGATAGCACAGGTCATGAGAGGCTGCTGACGTCAGAGGATGCATGTTAAAAGGCTTTAATATACTTGATTTTGTATCATTTCTTTGTTTCCTCCATGACTTGTGTGTCCAGCAGGGAATGAAAGCCCCAAAAGCACGCACCAGTTGAGGTACAAGTAAAGAGTAAGCTTAACTCTCTCAGGTAAAGGGTCTTTTCCCTTAATAAGCCCGGAAATAATGGAGGTATCTTATACTGAGGTTTTTTTTTTTTTCAAATTTAGGTCACTGAGTCATGGTGTTTTGTGTCTAACAGCTTCCTGATCACCAGGTTTTGGCACCAAGGACCAGTGACCATGTGGAAAGGCAGTCTTTCTCAAAGATTTTAGGTCCAATAGCAATGGGGGCTGATGTGACCACTTCAGGTCTTCTCTTTCTCAGCTCTGTCCTTGGTTCTCTTATCACTCCACAGTTTGGACCTGATTCAATGCCAGTTGAGGTCAATGTGACATATCAATGGGTACTGAATTGGACCTTGATCTTTTGTTTTGCCATCAGCATCTTCAGCTTCCTCTCTGGTCCATAAACTCAACATCTTGTTGCCTTTCTTCTCTCCTCTCGTAAAACTTCCTATCTCAGCTCCTGTATAGTTCTGAACCCTTCTCCTGTCCCTCATGTGTTTCCTTCTCAAGCGGCAGACCTTTGCCTCCACTTCTCTTTGAAGTGGAATCTTGTAATCCAGTTACTTTCTAACTTTGTCTCCAGGTTGCCAATCATGCTACTTAGCAGGGCTTTCACACTGCTGGAATTCTCCTTCAGGGGCCTGTGATCACAATATGCCCTGACAGAAGCAGGGGTTTGTTTTTTTGGGGTGTGTGTGAGGAGTATGATTTATTTGCCCAAACAGTTCACAGAGCTTAGGGAAACAGATTGTAAAAATAACACAGAATTGTATGCATCTTGTTTTACCTGTGCTTGGCATTCCCTCTAGCCCCTGCCTAGGCAGACATGACTTAGCCTTGGTTCTCCCCATTCTCTCTTCCTCTGCAATAAGCTACAGTGTACTTACTGCAAAATCTGACTCAGTCAGCCTCCAGCATGCTGATTCTGTGTCTGTCAGTTTCCAGCTGAGCTGACCAGTACCCCCCAGTTTTCTGCCTGGGGCACCTTTTCAGCCCATTGGGAGATTTTGATTTTTTGGGGACTTAGCACAGACAAACCAGTTAGTACCTGAAAATACCATCTGCCGATAATAGCCCAAATATTTTTTTTAGTTGCCTTTCAGCTGAGTACCCAAGAGTCTGTCTTATCTGTAATAATTGTTTTACCTTTCCTTGGTTCTGTAAGAATTCCCTCCCCCACACCCCATTTTCAGCCTCCCTTGATTTAACTCTAGAGACTTTCAGGCAGGTTAATATCACACAGATATTCTGAAGGCCATATGTTGTTTATAAAATATTTTTCCAGTTCTCCACTCTTGACAATGCTTTTGTTTAGTCTAGTCAGTTTTTTCCTCTACATCATCCCCAGAATCTGTCTCTTCCTTTCCATTCCCACAGCTAAATCCCTAATCAAAACCTTGATTGTCTTGTGTCTCATCTACTGCAGCCTCCTGCTGTCAGGCTTCTCATCTTATCCCTGTCAAAAATGGAGCTGTGAACGTCATTTACCAACTATGCCCACTCCCTTCACTGGCATCCACTCATCGTCCACCTCAGTTTCAAGCTCCTTGTCTTCACATACAAGATCCTCTATAGTTCCTGCCTACTTCTCTTTTCATTTTGCCTGTGCCACTTTTTTTCATTCCCACCTCACCATCTCCCTTGTTCTCCTCTCTCATTCATGCTTCGCTGCCTTCTTCCATGCTGTGTTGCCAGCCTGGCCTCCAAGTCTTACTTTAAAAACATTATTCCTCCACAAATCTGTAAGCCCCCTGCCTTTAAAAGCAAGATAATCTTAAAAGAAAAAAGTGAAAGCCTCAAAATATATGCACTGCTACCAAATCAACCACATGATGTCTTGTTTGCTATCCTTTCCCATCAAAGCATGTCAAAGAGCCCAGACCTGCAAACACTACTCATGGTAGCAAGCATTACATCTGGAAATAACTTGCCAGCTCATACCTTTAGATTCGTGGTCCCCAGATTGTGGGACTTGCCTCCCCCCAGGGGTGTGTGGAAGAATGTTTAGGAGAGCACAGTAGGGCCAAGCCAGCCCCGTCAGGGGCAGTGATGGAGCGCCACTCAGCCCTGTTCTGCCCCATCTCTGCACTGGCGTCACCACTGGCGGCAGCCCAGCCACAGCTCCAGCTCTGCTCCTGACTGCGGCTCCACTCCCAGCTGCAGCTCCAACCACGGCTCTAGGCCACAGCTTGGCTAAGAGGGTGTGCAGTGAGAAAAGCCTGGGGACCAACCACTGAGTTAGATCGTCAACTCTTTGAAGAAGTAACAGTGTCTGCAAAGCACCATGTACCAGCATAATATTGTATAATTAATGAAACAATTACAGCAAATTGACCTTTGTTTAGCAATCCAAAGTTGCAATATATGCACATTATACTATTAGTTGAGACATGTGACTTACTTTTTGTCTTCTTTGTCACATGCTTTAACTTTATGAAAATCCTGTCTAATCCTTTGTGTACTAGATGTTCATACTGCCCCTTTTCTGTTTTTTTTACCTGCTTTTGCTCATTGCTAGTAGGGAAATGACCACAAATTAGGTTTAGTGCATTCACATATGAATCTGTATTATTCTGAGTAATTTTAGGAATCTGTCTTTTCCCACTTTCTCTTTAAAAAATAACAGCCCTGTCTTTACGTGTAGGGTGCAGCATGAGCAGGGTTCTCCTGTGTCATTCTATGTAAGGTCACAGGAAACACTCAGGTAACCTAAATATTCCTCAGATAAGCTTCACACACTGCATTTTGTATCATATGTGCATGGATAACTCAGCTCCACACACAGACATTTGAAAAGTACGTGTTTCCAGTCACTGAGCAGATTTCTAATGGACAGATTCATCACTCATTTGATTTACATTTTGTTTAATATGCTTTTTGCTTATCCTTGCTACCATTCATGACAGCCTCATACAAATCCACATCTATAACTGTTTGTGGCATTTGCATTTTAATAAAATGTAGGGTGAATACCAGCTTTCTAAAGAGTTCCTTTTTTTACAGCAAACTTTAAAGACAAAAAAAACTAATCATTGGCACTGTTATGTGAACAACTGTGTAATGCAAGTTGTAGCATGAATTTCTGAAAACAATTCTGGCAAAATCATGTTTAGTCAGTAAACAGGGACTGCTAGTATGACCATTATAGTTTCCTGCTTTTTCATAATTGTACAGCAATCTGTGTTTTCAGAGCTATTCAGAAAGTGAAGACTGAAATGCTCAGTGTTCCATGAGTCTGTTTAAGTGCTCTGTAAATGACTCTGATGCCACTTATTAGAGTCAATAAACGTACACATCCAACTAATAGTTTCATAGATCCACCACTCCTGCTCAGGTCCAACCAATGCATCTTTGATTACTTTACCATTCGCTGCTGGTGCATTGTGACATGGCTCCAGATCATGGCAATGTTTGCCTTTGCTTGAGGGTGAGATGGGGAAAGATCAATAAACTTTTCTTTAGGACACACTGAAGTCATGAGAAGAGCCGTTTGGATGAATTCAGAAGCAGGGAGTGTGCACTTGAGCGGCCCTGCTCTTGGTAGTGCATTTGACCACAGTTACTTTGTCTTACTGGAGAATGCTAATCCAGTTAAATAGAAGTATCAGGAGATCTTCCTGACTGAATTAGATATTTCAGGTTTGGTTTTTTTGGTCTTTGAATGCTGTCTGTTGGTAGAAACAAACAATAGTGGTAACAAGAAATATTAGCTCATGAGGATGTTTAAAAATTATACCTTATGTTCTTAATAGCAGTAAATAATCATAGGAAATTCACCATTTTAAGAGTATAGGATACAACACTGAACAGCCAAGACCTTTTCTTTGGAGCCATTCTAGTTTATCAAAAAAAAAGTATGCTTTTCCAGAATTGCCTAAATACACTTCTACATGATAGACTATTAATGATTCCATCAAACATCCTTTATTGGGTTTTACAATTTTTGTAATTGTTTGGGTGGTTGAAAACAAATTTTTATTTTTCTTACCTTGTGCCCATACATGACAGTCACAGTCTTGGCTGACATACCAAGAATTAAATCAGGAATTTCTGAGGTCAGCGAGCAAACTGCTACAGCTTAAGCTAAACAGTCAAGGCCTCCTAGTCACTACCTGTAACAACACACATCAGAGGATCAGCACAGAAAAGACCCATAACATTCACCAGTGTGTCACAAATCCACATTTCTAGTCTAACACATGCATCTCTCTGATATAGTGGAACACTTTTATAGTGAAGTCAGTGTTTTCAGTGGCCAAGCAGCTGACCTTTTTATGCTTCCCTTGTAGAAAACCTTCCTGGTTAAAGAAACAGCACCTTCAAGTCAGAAAAGACCACACTGAAGGCCCACCCCTAATTTGTTGTCTAGTTTAGCCTGAAGGAAAAGTCCTCCTAACTATACAGCAGGAATAAGACTGTTTCTCTTCTGAGGAACAACTCAATGAGGCTGTGGCATATACTGTACAGTTAATCTAAGACACATTTTGTAAAAACCTCAAGTTATATCCAACATATGGTGGAAGATCATTATTTAACTTTAATTAGAACCAGATATACAGTTGGAGGTGGATCTATCATGATCTGGCAACATTTTCTTTCACTGGTTGACTTTAACAAGTGTAGAAAGGACTTAAAACTCAGAGCACAAATTGCAGTGATGTGCCGGAGGGAGGCCATTGACAGCTTCCAGGTGCCCTTTATTAAAATTCTACCACCAAGCTGATGAGGAGGTTGGGATGATTTCTCTGCCTCTGATGGTGCTTACTCCCACTCTGAATCCTGCTAAATCACGCTTGCTGGAGATGATGTATAAAGCTCATAAAAGCACTTCTGAAGAGCAATCTTCTCTATTATTTTTACTTTTAGAATGAACCATTGCACCCAGTGTCAGGTATTTAAACATAGATTCCTCATGGAAATGACCTACAAAGTCTTCACATCCTTTCCCACATTTTATTTTAATACTATCTGAGCAATGTGCTATCAATATATATTTGGGCTTTAGTTCCATTTCCATTAAGACCCTGTTGCATCATTGTCTTAGAGGTCTTTCACCTCCATAATGGCACCTAGTGTCTGGGTGCAGTACTGCAGGTATTCAGCCTAGCACAGTGGTTTTCAAACCACAGGTCAGGACTCAGTAGTGGGTCACAGACCCTCAAGTAATTGGTTGCAGTGCCCTTTGCGGCCACTGCCAAAAGACTAGAAATGCATTGCTGAAAGATGTAATTATTAGGTCATGGGCATAAATAATTTTTTTTCAACTGGGTCCCAAGGAAAAAAGTTTGAAAACCACTGGCCTAGCACCCCCTTCAGTTATCCTAGTGCCACCAGTCTGTCCATCTTCATGCCCTCCACCCAGGTCACTGATCAGGCCATTCCTCTCCCAGACTTAACAAGTAAAGGAAACTCAGAACCTAATATCTATCAATCCCATCCTCTGTCCAGCACTTGTTCTTGACTTCTTTTATTCTTGACATCCACATTTCCCCCTTAGGTCAAGAGGAGATGTATGGGAGCCCAGGTCTGCCTTCTCCCCTCGATTGCAGCCCAGGAAGCCTGTTTAGGCAGCTAAGGACCATTCCTTCGATCTTCCACCATTTTCCCTGAGCTGCTGCAAGCTGTACCTGTCTCATCAGCATCTTCACAAGCTCTGTAGACTCTGCTGCCTCCACCCTGACTTCAAGGTCCTGCACAGCTGCCCCTAGGGCCAGCTGCAAAAGTATTTCCTCACAACCAGTCTCAGTTCTTGCCTATGGCAGCTGGAGTGCACTGCACCGTCTTGTCTTAAAACAGTCAGCATCTCTCTCCTTTAAACAGGAGCACCCCTCAGCCCCTCCCTGGGACTGGGACTATGTCTCAGGCCCCTTTGCCTAGAGTAATCTATTTTACCCTCTTTCAACCAGGAGCTCTCTCAGCCCTCTCTTCAGAAGCGCCAGTCTCTTACCTTAGCTTAGGCCAGGGGTCTGCAATTGCGGCTCTTTGGCTGCCCCCTCGCAGCTCTGGGCCCCACCTTCCACTGGGCTGCCCCCCAGACACTGGGGGGGCCTGCTCCTGGTTCTGGGATCCCCCCCCAGGAGACCCTGAGACAGGTGCCCTGGCCCAGCTCCCTCCACACTCCCACCAGGGCAGGGCTAGATTATCAGAGGGGCTTTAGGGGCTTAAGTCCTGGGACCTGGCCAAAAGGGGCCCCCAGGATCCAGCCCCTAAAACTCCTCCAATAAGTTGGCTTAGAACGCACCTGCCTTGCCGGTGCTGGGAGGAGGGGGGTGGCTCTGCGCTCTGCCCCACCTCTGGGCTGGCTTGGCCACCCCTTGAGGGTGAGGCAGGGCAGGCCACCACCTGCTTGCTCTGCCCAGGAGCAGGGCCATGGCCTACTCTGCTCTGGCCTGAACACAGCTCTCCCAAGCCCATGGCCTGGGGGGGCTGCACTGTGGGTCGCCTCGCAGTGCAGCGTGCCAGCCTCCTTTCCCCCACAGACTGGCCACAGCGGGAATGCTCTCTGGCCCCAGGGTACCCCCCCCACCCCCAAGGCAAGGAGCAGAGCCCAGCCTCCACATTGGAGGATGGGGTGTGGGGGCAGCCCAGGGCCTTTGGGCCAGTTAATCTGGCCCTGACCAGGGGCCCCATAGCCAGCCCAGCCATGCCCAGAAGGGGGCTACACCCATTACAGCTCTCAAAGTACTTGATGATTGAAGAAATTTTTAGAAAAGTCTCTTCTTAGCTTTTGGGTTGCCAACCCCTGGCTTAGGCAGTAGCTATGCTTTTTGCCTCTTACCAGCCTGCCACTGTGGACAGTTCAGCAGACTAGCAATTCCTGTCATGGTCTGTCTGCTGTGAGGGTGGTGGCAGCCTTTATGCTGTTCCCCTTATCTTAACTCTTTCCCAGTTGGCTGGGTGAGAGAAAAAGCCATGCCCTGTCTTCTCCCCAGGCCCTTAAAGGTGCAATCTCCAGCTTCTTTCCCTAATCATCCTTCATTCCCAAGACCCTATATGTCTCCTTTGGGCCTACTTAAAGGGGCAAACCAAATATTGTGATGTGGCTGACCACTAAGTGATACTGCCTGTAATGGCATAATACTCTGTCACCATGTCAGAGTAAAGAGCCTTAAAAGGAAAAGAACATAAATGCTTCCACCAAACACACTTAATATAGATTTGTTTGCCACTTGTTCTGCCTCTCCACATACTTATGATTATGAGATGGACTTTTTTTACATAGGTAAACAAATGAATAGATTTGCCAGGCCCACCCCTGTCCTCTGCAATACCCATGCTCCAGGGACATACATGGGCATTGATCATAACATAGGGACAAAATGTTCTTGGGAGTTCCTTCTTTAAAAATTATCAACACATCATTGATAAACTATTTTACATTTCAGAATCGACCTTGGATAGAAATGAAAACAAATCCAAGCTAAAGAAAGTCTTGCAATACAGAAGTTTGCACCACAGCCTGAGGAAATTCTGATATGTTTTCAAGTTTAGCCAGCCCTATGTTGTGAAGTTCATATCTGGACCTCATTGTGGATTCAAACTCTTTGACATGTCAGGCTGTTTGGACCCAACTCTTCAAATCCAGTTTGTGTGCAAGTCTCCTGAAATGTAGAAAGCTACTTACTTGCAAAGAATCAGAAGAAACATAACCTAGAGTATGCATCAATCAGCAGTGATTACTGAGAAATACCTTGCAGGACATGTTCTCCTTCCTTTAAAAAAAAAAAAAGAAAAAAAAAAAAGGACTAGTTTTCCTTCCAGTCCACTGTGGTTATTTCAGATAGTCTTTATTGTTAAACAATATTTTTAACATAACCTTTATTTGACTATATTCATGTATAATTTTTGATAAGGGTGATTTTATATTTCCAAATGTTTATTCTCACATTCTGAACTCAATATTGGGGGCTAATGTATTTAAATAAATATTTGAAGAGATAAACTTGTTGGGAGAGTGGGGAAAAGGCCATTTGCAACAGTTGAGTGATTTTATCCAGTCAGACTTTCAACATTCAGTGGATTGAACAATATGTATTTGCTTCTTTGATTCCATTTAATTTCCATTACAAAGTCCATCCTTTCAACAGCTTGAGGGTGAGCAGCAGACATGAAGACTTTTTATCTACCAGGAAGGTGTTCTGTTGTCTGATTTAAGTGCTTTTGCTATATTTTACTATTTTGTCATCTGCGCTTGTCACATTTAAGAAGATTTCTGACAGTGGACTGAAAATGAGCAAGGAGTCCTGTGGCACTTTTAAAACTAACATATTTATTTATTGCATGAGCTTTTGTGGGAGAAAATCCCACTTTGTCAGATCTTTAGAAGATGCATTAAAAATGGTTTTACTCCAGTCAGAAGAGTGAGTCTGTAAAAACTGATATCTTTATATTATATATAGCAGTGTTTGTCAATGGTGTGCCAGAGAATACTGGTGCTCTTGAGACATAGTGCTGGGTTTTTCCATGCACAAAAATTGTGCTCCACCTTAACCCCTCCCTGTTGGGGGGGTGAGTAGGGAAGGGAACAGATCAATTGAATGTCCCAGCCACAGCAAGGCTTCCAGGTACCCGGTGGCAGATGTTGACATACACCTGGAAGCTATGCTGCTATTGGGGCATTTTAAATCTCCCACCACTGTTTTTTCAAGTGTTTGATCAAGTGTTCTGCATAAAATAATTAATACCTTTAGGTGTTCCCTGGTCCACTGAAAGTTGAAAAACACTGATGTACAGTATAGCTCCCTAGGAAAATGTTTACTCAGGATAATGTGCTGTGTTTTTCCAAGTACAAAAACCTGGCAGGGCTGATTCAGTCCTGTCAGCCCCAGGATTAGGAAAAGTACATTACCTCCTGTACTAAAAACCCTGCATGGGTTCAGGGATAAATCTCAGCTAGTAATACTTACTTGCTCTGCAAGGGTGCTCTGTGACTTGTTTGTAATGCATTTTGAGAACATCAAATGACAGTTCAAAATCTATTATTATTCCATTTTTCCCTCTAGTGCTCTGTGTAATGATAGACATGTTTGTAGATAGGTCATGATTATTATCCCATTATGTTCTAGCAAGAATTAAGTGCAAACAAAAAGGATCACAGAAATGTCTTCTTTGAAGAAGTGACCAGTTTTCTCTTTTTCGGTCTGGCCTCTTGTGATCTGTCCTTCAGTACCCCAGCCAAAAAGCTGGGAGATCCTCCTTTTACTATAGAGCAGATTTCAGTTAGGGGCTGGCTTTACCTTCAGTTTCAGCCAATGTTCCCTCTAAGGTTTGGCGGCTTGTGTGCAAAATTTTCAACCTGTGTGCAAAACTTTTTCTGAATAAAATTTGTGTGCAAACTCATGCAACAAAAATTATTGAAAAATCTAAACCAATGAAAAATTAATAAAAATTATTTAAAGTTGTTTTTATTAATTAAAAACACCCAAGTTATTTAACATTTACCCAAATTGCTATACAATCAAAAGAAACTAATCCATGGCTTTCAAACAACCCAAGACCAAAGTTATATTCAATCCAGATCCTAGGTGTCACAATTCTGCCTAATACCCTCATCTCCTGTGTTCTACATGCAGAGTTACAGTTCACAGGGAAGCCAGTTAATTATCTCTGACAGCATTTAAGATATATAAGGCGTCGTGTGGCACTTAAAGACTAACAGATTTATTTTTCACATGAGCTTTCGTGGGAGACTCCTTGTTTTGTTTTGGTTTGGTTTTTCCTGGACTAGACTAACACGGCTACCCCTTTGGAAACTAGCAGCATTGAAGATGTCTTGATGGACCCAGTGAGGTAAATTCTATTGAAATTTTAAAAATCAAAAAGATTCCAGACATCTCTTTTCAGGAAAATGCTGCTACAAGAAGGGTGCTAAACACAGCTGAAATCAAAACAATGGACTTCTAGCTGCTTTAAGATAAGGCTACAGTATTTCTCAAAAGCCCATTTTCAGTGCCTTGTATCTTTACCTGCCCCACCTTTTTGGGGCTACATTTCAATTTAAGAGACAATCTCTACCAAAATACCATATCACTTCAATGCATTATGGTTTCTTCTGATGGACAGATTAGGGTGCATAATGAAGAGAATAATCTCATGGCTGCCATTGATTCCCAGTCTTTTGGCTGTTACTATATGTAAAACAAGTACATATCTGATATCTCCATTACATCTCTAAGATTTCTATGAATTGTTCTTCAAAGCATCTGATGAAATGGGGTTTTCTCCCATGAAAGCTCATGCAATCAATATATTTGTTAGTTTCTAAGCACCATGGGACTCCTTGTTTGTTTTGTTATGAATTGTTGTAATTTACAGGATTCTGGAGAAAAAGTGTTCCAGGTTCTTTGAAGGCACAGGGTTAGCATGCTCAAACTTTCTCACTGTTCAGTTACTCCACTTAAGTAACATCCACACTAGCTTTCAGGAAATATACAACTGATTTTTAGATTCTTCACCTCCACAGCTTTATCTAGTTATGGAAGGGACATTTTGGCACCATGTACTTGCTGTTTCCCACATAAGGATTTTCAAACTTCAGGGTATGAATGGCACTTATTCTTTGCTCTACCTCTTGCTTAGAAAGCTGAAGAATTGCCCCAATAAGATGACAGCACCTATTCTCAGATGCAACAATCATTTTTTTCCTAACTCTACCAAAAGAAACTCACCCTAAATAAAAATAAGCATAGAATATATATGCAAAAGTCAAAACCAATCTGTTTGTTTTCTGTGATTTGATAAACTACTAACAAAGGCACAAATACTGCAATCTTTGCTCAATAAAATTTTCCACTGACTTCATTTAAACTATAGGATCAGGCCCAGCTCAGCAGCTACTGTAGAATGTATAATACTTGTACTTTGGTGTATCTTAATAAAATTTAAGGGTACATCTATAGCAGACTAATCTCATCTTGCAAAGGAGAAGCAAACTGAAAAATCACAGTGAGAAAAGGAAAAATCACATGCACTCAAATGTCCTCACAACCCAAAGTGAACTTTCCTTGACCCAGGGCCTGCGGAAGACGGTAAGCAAGGTCAGCATTGCAGGGAGGCGTGGACGTTGGAGGGGCATCCCCTTGCAATGCTTATAGTGTACTGATGTTACATGCCACAAGACTCCTTGCTTGTTTTTGCTTGAGAGAAACTCTCAGACCTATTGATTTGTATTCTCTTGTTAATGAGGCAGGGGAGGGGATGATCTGGGGTGATTCACTTGTAAATGAAGCAGGGGAGATTTGATGCTTCTAGTATTGCACTTTAAATCCCCTAAAGATCAGCACTGACTTTCTTTGAATTAGACTGACTTAGTTTTACTACATGAGGATCTTTAAAAAGACACCTTAGAAGCAGATTGCTGCTCTGTTTACTCTAATGGTTCCCAACATTTTCTCTGTTGTGGCACATCTTGCTACCTTTAATTAATTAGAGGCACACCATCATATAATTCCAAATGAACTCATGAATATTCATAAGCCAAGAGCCAAACCAGAGCTCTTTGAGTAGGAGAAAATCCCAGTTCATCAGACGCTTTGAAGATGGGGGAACTTACAGAATGGGATGAAAATAAATGCAGGGGAATGTAAGACATGGGATCAGGTCATACTGCAACAGCAAATCAGAAAACTCATGCAATAAATAAATCCGTTAGTCTTTAAGTGCCATAAGACTCCTTGCTTTACTAGACTAACATGGCTGCCCCTTTGGAATTTGACAAAAGAAAATGTTTCCTCATTCGCTTTTGGTTCAAGCTGGACCCATAAAGCATCACAGTTACAGCAGCAGAAGTAAAGAAGAGCAGAGCTGTGTAGAAAATTGAAGGCATGTGTGCATTTCTTGTCCATGGACTCTCGAGATTAGAAAAGGACACAGAGAAAAGTCCTCTCTGCTCTCTTTTCAGTATGCTTTGGGAAGTGGATGGCGCACACTGTCACTCATATCTATTGACAGCAAGGGCCCAGTTTGATGGATGATACATTCCCTGCTCTTAGCCACTTCTGAGCAGAACAGTAGCCTCAAAGACTGTTTCAGATTCCATGGAATTGAAACTACACAGCACATGTCCATACTGGTTGTCATGTTGGGGAACACTAGACTCAAACCACTGCCCTTTTGGGGGGGGTTCACTTAGACTGCAGGAGAATTAGCACTTGCCCAGAGCTACTCAACCCCAGCTTTTAATGCTGTTTAAATTTGTCCCTATCTATCTTTAAGCTCTGGGTATAATGCCACTTTTCCCCCAATCTCTGTAACATGCCTTACTCCATATTGTAAATGTAGAAACTGCATACCAATGTACCCCATGTTGTGTAGGAATGAACAGGTATAAGGTGTGGATGTGTGTGTGAACCAGCCCCAAGCTGCCAGCTTGTTCTGCTCAACTATGTGTGAACAGCTCCATGCTGCTTGCTCATCCTGATGACGTGAGAAGCCCATCTCAATCACTGGAGAATGTGAATACACCCCTAAAAGCAAAGGAATGAAGGATCTACCCCAGAAGCAAAAGAAGAGAGCTAATCAAGAAAACAAGCTAGAGGTCAGGTCCACAACTAACGGCAGAGGCAGCCTCAGGCAACTGGGGGCCCTAGGTGAAGGCCCATTGTGGGGCCCCCACTGCTACCTTCCCTGTGGCCCCAGTCCACCCCTGCACCCCTAATTATCCCATACAGCCCTCCAGGACCTTTGTTTGTTTGCTGAACCAAACTAACATGACTATCCCTCTGGAATGCCTAGATTATTCTTGGTACGATATTTTTAAAGATCTCCCCATCATGAAGCTTGTAAGTTGATCATCTTTGACTTAACATAAATGAGCTAATGCTGAACTATTATGTTAAAGTGAACATTTTAATTTTTTTTAAAAGGTGTGAGCATTAATTAATAAATAAAAAGTGGTAACATTACTTATGGCTCAAATATAACTAAATACCACATTTAAAATTTTGGCAGTCAAATTGTACAAATTTTTCATATAGGCTTGGGTTTATGTGCACTAGTCATCATTACAAATAATTATAATAAATAAAAATAAGTGAAAAGAAGGTTTCTAGTGTGTAGCTATAAATGAAAAACACCAAATTTCAATGAAATTTTCTGAAGTACTCAAGTTTATAAGACTCTGGCCCTCTCAGAAATATTAAATAGTAAGTACAGAAGAAGCTAAAAAATTACTTTCCAAAAGAAAGACATACAGCACAGACATCACACACAGGTGTAATGATTGCCTAAGGGAAGCACTGTATTTAGATGTAGCAGCCTATATGGCCCAGGCCCAACCTGGTAACCTGAGCTAAACAAAGCCAAAGTAAAAATTGTCACAAAGTCAAAGGAAAAGGCAAAAGAACAGGTAAAAAAGAGACGGAAAAGGCAATATTTTACAAAATTAAAAAATGGCAGAATAAATGTCCACATTGAGGAATTAAAAGCTGAGGCTACTGGAAAAGTTCCTGCTTTTGTGCTCTCTAGTGCTTGCTCCTGCTTTTTTACCATGTCAATGTGAAGGTGATGGGCAGCTAATGGTGAAATCTGCCATTCAGATGAAGCACAGATCCCAATGATAGCTTGCCTTGATGAGCCAAGAGTCAAAAGTGCTTAGGCTTCTAGCCCTATTATCTCTGCTAGATGGGAACAATTTCTATGTTTTTCTATATTTTCATTTCTCTCCACCAAATTGAAGACAGGTCCCTTATTGCTTGGGGCCTTAGGTGGCCACCTGCTTTGCCTACCCCAAAAGCTGCCACTGACTAATGGTCACACAGAGCACCTGGACTGGCATGACAAAGCTATAAAGACTGGGTAAGATCCAAACGCTAAAGGGGGAAAGTGTTCTGCACACCACCTGGAAGAAAGGAGTGTTGGTTCGTGCTTGACAAAGACTCTGCTCCTCCTCGTGTCCAGCTTCCCCGGCCAGGCAGCTGCCACAAACCCCAGTGACAGACACTAGCACAGACTCCAGCAACAGCACCGTCAGGACTGGTAATAACACAGACTGCAGAACATTGTCTGGTATGCTTGGGCGCGTGGATGAGTGTGTATGTGAGGGGGCATAGGTATAAGTTAGATATCATTTTGTTTTTATTTGTGATAAATGCAGCATATTGCCTTCTCCCCCCCGCAAAGATCTCAGGTACTCATTTGGTATAACTTGCTGCTGCTTCTTTACAATTTTGGATGTTGCAATGACTTCCCTCAATGAAAGATTTGAACAGTTAAAACAACACAATAATCAATTTGAATTTTTATACAACATAAACTTGCCAAAACTGACCACGAAAAGCTCCAACAGCACTGCAATGATTTGCAACTTTGTTTATCGGTTGGTGATAATAAGGACATCAATGCAATCAAACTATATGATGAGCTATGCACCTTTAAATATCTGTTAAAGTCCTAATTAAACCAATGCCAAAATCCTTATGCAACTTCTCAAATTTATTCAATCAAATAACCTCTCATTTCCAAATTTGAGCATTGCCCTAAGAATATTGCTGACAATTCCTGTCAGTGTGGCAAATGGCGAGCGATCATTTTCCTGATAAAAATAATAAAAAATTACTTGCGATCAAGTATTTCTCAAGAAAGGCTTGTAAGCCTTGCCATGGTTGCTATTGAGAGTGATATATGTGCCCAGTTAGACATCAAGGAATTAATTGCAAATTTTGTAAACATGAAAGCACGAAAAGTACTATTGTAACCTTTTGTAAAACCTTTCCTTTTTAATTAAAGAAATAACTAAAAAACTGATTTTTGATGTTCATATAATGATAAGTATTTACTGCTCAGTACTATTTTTATTTCAAATAAATATGCATTCACCCCTTCACTGCAATTTTCTTATTATAATAACAAACTGATTAATACTAATGAGGGAGGAGGGCGCCAATTTATAGATTGCAGGGGGGGTGCCAGAAATCCTAGCACCGGCCCTGCCTTGACCTGTAAACAAAAGATTTGTTGCAAAAAGGCAATGCCCATCAGAAGGAATAGGGATCTGGCTTAACTGAGCTATTAGAGAAAGAAACCTCCCCAGAAACTGTAAGCCAAGCAGGGCAGCAAAGCAGAAAGTGAAGCAGGGACTACAGGACTGTCTCTGTGAGAGACGCCATCAAGCTGAAGAAAAGCCCCAGTGTTTCTGAAAAATAAGAGCAAGCCTTCCCCAAATTGGGGGGGTGGGGTGGGTGAGGGGAGCAGACCTGCAGACTGGAAAGAAGCGGTAAGCAGCAGAAGCAACAAGGTAGACCCAAAACACTTCCCTGGCTGCAGCCAACCCCGCCCTGGCACCCCTCTTCACTGCCTATAGACATGCAGCAGCCCAGCAAGGGATCCTGTGCAAATTCCCAACCCCACCAGGTGCTGCAGCTGCTGGGCTGAACGACAGAAGAATGCGTCCTGGAGCTGCAGGCTCTAGAGCTGCCCCACGCATCCAGCAAAAACCCGGACAAATTGCACTTTATCCCAAATGCCCAGAGGATGGCAGGGCAAAAAGGACATACCCTACCCAGTCCTGACTCCCTAAGCTCCCTGCCCCCATTCCAGCCCTCCTAACCCCCCACCCTCTTCAGCCCCCCCAGACATCCCCAGCCCACCACCATCCCAACTCCTTCTCCCCCACACACACTTTCCCTGCCCCCTGCTTTCCCCGCCGGCTGCCTGACCATCCCAACCCCCCCAGCCCTCTTCACTGGCCAAAGAGCTAGGCGGGGGGCAGGAGGCCACGATGCTGGCCAGCAAGGAGGAGCCTGGGCTGGAGGCTGAGGCTGGCCATCCGAACTGCCAGGCCCCAGCTGGAAGGGGTGGAGCCTCCACAGGCTCCAGGGAGGTGCGGGGAGGGAGGGAGGAGTGGCAGGGCTGGCCTGAGCCTGCAGACCCTCCCTTCCTCTGGCCAAGGGGAGATGCGCCGGAGTGCTCTGTCCAGGAGCAATCCTCAGCCCAGCCCAGGCGCCCCTGGCTGATTCTCGGCTGTGCTGCAGGACCCGGGGCCTGTTGCCTCCAGCTCCTGGCTGTTCCCTGGCTGCAGGGCAGGCCCAGCCCAGCACTCCCTGGCCCCAGCCTCAGCTGTGCTGCCGCCCTGAACTGCCCGATGCGCAGGAACAGGAAAATCCTGCGCGGCAGGATTTTTTCAAGTGCGCGGCAGTGCTGTCACGCTCCTTAGAGGGAACAGTGGTTACAGCGGTGTAATTCCACTGATTTCAATGGAGGTTTAGTCAAGTATAACTGAGAGCAGCTTTTGGCCTTAGGACTTTGTGAATTAGAAATAAGGAGGTTTTGTTTTTTTCTGACTGGTACAGCCAACCTGGTGCTACCAACAATATAAACAATAATGTAGGGCAGGCACAGGTGTTTTCACCATATAGTGAGGTCTAATGCCTGTCTCAGTCCACACTGCATTTTAAACAGTTGGTAGCTGCCAGGCAGCTGCATCAGTGCAGAAGAATGTTCACTGTTTTCTCTAGCACAGGCAAGACCTAGTATGCTTTAGAGAGTATCAAAGCCATTAAATAAATGTCTCTCCCAGCTGCAAATGCCTTACATCCTCTTTTTATTTTAAGTTTTAGTTGAAACAGTGTTCAGGTCGCAGATACAGGATGAGTTCAGGCAGGACAGGAGAGTAGCTAACTGTTTAAAATTGATTGTAGTGTCTGATCACCAGCTGGCAGATAGCACTTTTAAAATATTTTTCTTTTCCAAAATACTAACTCAATAATAGACTCACTGTATTTGATTTGAGCCTGTGCTTTTTCATCTCATTATTAGTAACATTATCAGGAAAACATTTTCTATTTGTGTAAATGACTTGAAATATATTTATATTTTAAAAAAAAGATATTTTCCTAGAAAACTCTTGCTCTGTTTGCCAAAGCTGAAATACTGTCTGACCTCTATTTTGTTGCACACTTTGGAGACAAAACCGGTTTCAGTTATCTCAGTGAGCACGAGCCAGAACCAGCCCAGACTGATAAAGGAGGGGGAAGAAACTACACCCACTGAGACCCCACTGATCACAGATTAACATAATTGAGATTTTTGACAGTTAAAAATGTTGGTTGTGTCCTTTTTTGTTTCTTTTTGATGTACAAATAAGTCCTGAGTGCCTTTTTAAAAGGCTGTAACTTCTTGTCAATTTCCAAAGGGATAGCTGTGTTAGTCTAGTCCAGCAAAAAAAACAAGGAGTCATGTGGCACTTAAAGACTAACAGATTTATTTTTTGCATGAGTTTTTGTGGGAGAAAATCCCACTTCGTCAGATGCTTCGAAGCATCTGATGAAGTGGGATTTTCTCCCATGAAAGCTCATGCGAAAAATAAATCTGTTAGTCTTTAAGTGCCACACAACTCCTTGGTTTTTTTTGTTTTGTTTTTGTTTTTGTTTTTTTTTTGTTTTGTTTTTTGTTTTTTGCTATAACTTCTTGACTTTACCATGAAAATAATAGAAATTCTAAGTCTGATCTTCCCAGTTTTGCTAGGAAACCTCATAGAGATGTCAGAGGAGGTATGTTTTTAACTCTCAGCTCTTTATTAAAGGGGCAGTAGTGCTGAATATTTATCAAATCCAATCATTCTCAGAAATATTTATGTGGTGTTGAATTTAAATAGGTGTATTTCTTTGTTGAGAAAAACCTTTCTGACTTCTTTAATACATAAACGAAAAAAGAAAAAAGCACAAATTCAATTTTACTTTTTCTTTTCAGGTTACCTTACCATAAAAATATTAGGCATCCATAAATAACAGTTGAGATATTGGTACGAGAGGACAGAATGGTATTCCTGGTTATAAAGCAAATCAGTATGTTTCTTCATTTTCTCTTTCCTTTTAGAGTAGCTATTTTGGGTGTTGAGTCACCTGTAATTGGTATAAATCTGAGATAACTCTGGGCAAGTCACCAGTGTTACATCTTTGTAAAATTGAATAGATGAATAAGAGAACTGAATCCCCTTGTGCCTTTGGCCTATGCACAAGCATTAGAAGAAGCCATGAAAGTGCTCTAAAACACTGCCACTATTAAGGAGAGACTGTTAAGAATTTTTACTAACTAGGAATCCAATTTTCTTTGAGAACTGTTAAACAACATGAGTAGAAGCTAGTTAAGTCATCTGACCTTTTTTAAAGCATATTCTTTTTTGGCATCAGCATGTTTGACCCTTTTTGCTCCACTAATTTTGATAGTGTGAAAAACCTGCTGGTGCCCTCTGTTATAGAGACCTTGATCAGATCAGTGTCCCATTGTGTGAGGCACTGTACAGACCGCTAGTGAAGAGTAGTCTTGGACTGATGAGCTTGTAATATAAGTTTAAAATCAGACAGAGCTAATGAGTTGTAGGATGAAGTTTAGACAAACCCAGAGTACACTGGATAATTTTGTCTGAGCTTTTCCTCCTTTTACCAGAATATTTAAGTTGCAGGAGAAATATAAGAAGACTCTTGGTGCTTCCTGTACCCTTGTGATTTTTATTCTAATATCACTAGTCTACAGATCTAATATTTTTTGCTGTTCAGCTCCTTCCATCTTCTACTATTAAAAGCACTGAATGAAGATTCTGTTCCATATAGATTCTTTTACTGTAGTCATTACCACAGTATCTGAACCCCAGCAATACATTAAGCAATGTGACTCAACATCTGTCACATGCTACTTGTTTTCTCCTCCCCTCCCCAGAGAGAGAAGTATATGCAGTGAAGCATCTTGTTTTGCTAGTTCTTTTTAATATATCTGTCACTATGTATTTATAAAAGGAAAAACAAGGGCAAAGAAATGTGCTTTGCATCTGGAGGAGGGTGACCAGATAGCAAGTGTGAAGAAATTGGGACACTTCTTTTGGGAATGGCCTCCATAGCTGCCTGCATAAAACAAAGCCTGTAATAGCAGGATGTCCCTATCATATTGGAACATCTGGTCACTCTAACTTGAAGTGATGAAGTTTGTGATGGTCCTGAGCTCCTAGAGGGGTTCATTCCACAGTCTTGGGCTGGTCTCCAAGAAAAGTTCTGTCTGCTGCACAGATGAGGTTTGCTCATATGGTAGAGTTCCAGTATGCTTGTGAGGACTGAATTTGTCAATTAGGATCTCT
This sequence comes from Podocnemis expansa, assembly GCA_007922195.1. Classification (NCBI taxonomy): domain Eukaryota; kingdom Metazoa; phylum Chordata; order Testudines; family Podocnemididae; genus Podocnemis; species Podocnemis expansa. The sequence continues at coordinate 47,544,472 of ML681990.1, read as the reverse complement.
GTCCTCTATCTGTCAGCATTCCTTTAGCTATCCTAGACCCAGGTCATTTCGCTCCATGAAGATAAAGACCAGGACCTTGAACTTGATTCAAAATTTAATGGGAGGTCAGTGTAGAGAGTAGAGTACAAGTCTGATGTGTTTGTGGTAGCTGAAGGGGTGTACTGCAGAGTTTTATAGCCGTCAGTTTCCTAAAGGCTGAAGTTTTCATGCTTAGGTATATCACAATGTTATAGTCCAGCCAAGAAGTGATAAAGGCCTGTATAACTGAGACGAGGTAACTGTCCACTAGAATGAGACAGAATCTCCTCATCCAGAGGTGATAGAAAGCATTACTTATCATAGAATCATAGAATCATAGGGTTGGAAGGGACCCCACGAGGTCATCTAGTCCAACCCCCTGCCAAAAAAAGCAGGACCACTCCCATTAGATCATCCCAGTCAGTGTTTTGTCCAGCTGGGACTTGAACACCTCCAGAGATGGAGATTCCACCACCTCCCTAGGCAGCTTATTCCAATGCTTCACCACTCGCCTAGTAAGGAAGTTTTTCCTAATATCCAGCCTGGACCGCCCCAGCTGTAACTTGAAACCATTGCTTCTCGTTCTGCCCTCTGTTACTACCGAGAACAGTTGAGCTCCCTCCTCCTTGGAGCAACCCTTCAAGTAGTTGAAGGTTGCTATCAAATCCCCCCTCAGTCTTCTCTTCTGCAGGCTAAATAAGCCTAGTTCCTTCAGTCTTTCTTCATAGGGCTTGTGCTCCAGCCCTTTGATCATTTTGGTTGCTCTCCCCTGGACTCTCTCTAATTTGTCCATGTCCTTTTTGTAGTGGGGAGCCCAAAACTGGACACAGTATTCCAGATGTGGCCTCACTAGTGCAGAATAGAGGGGAATGATCACATCCCTTGATCTGCTGGTAACACTTCTTCTGATGCAGCCCAGTATGCCATTGGCCTTTTTGGCAGCAAGAGCACACTGCTGACTCATGTCCAGCTTCCCATCCACCATGACTCCCAGGTCCTTTTCTCCAGTGCTGCTATTTAGCTGATCACTCCCCAGCCTGTAGCAGTACATGGGGTTCTTTTGTCCCAAGTGCAGGATTTTACACTTATCCTTGTTGAACCTCATGAGATTCCTCTTGGCCCACTGCTCCAATTTGTCTAGGTCTCCCTGAATCCTGTCCCTGCCCTCTAGGGTGTCTACCGTTCCCCCCAGTTTGGTATCATCTGCAAACTTACTAAGTGTACAATCTATCCCATCATCCAGATCATTAATGAAAATGTTGAACAGAACTGGCCCCAGGACCGACCCCTGGGGCACACCACTTGTTACTGCCTGCCAACTTGACATGGAGCCATTGATTCCTACACGCTGAAACCGTTGTTCTAGCCAGTTTTCTATCCACCTTATAGTCCATGCATCTAACCCATACTTCCTTAATTTGCCAATGAGAATGCTGTGGGAAACCGTATCAAAAGCCTTGCTAAAGTCAAGGTATATCGCATCAACGGCTCTTCCCACATCCACAAATCCAGTCATCTCATCATAGAAGGCGATGAGGTTGGTCAGGCATGATTTACCCTTGGTGAATCCATGCTGACTGTTCCTGATTACTCTATTTTCCTCCAAGTGTTTCAGGATGGATTCTTTGAGAAGCTGCTCCATGATTTTTCCAGGGATTGAGGTGAGGCTGACAGGTCTGTAATTCCCTGGATCCTCCTTTTTGCCTTTCTTGAAGATAGGTACTATATTTGCTTTTTTCCAGTCCTCTGGCACCTCCCCCGTTCGCCACGAGTTTTCAAAGATAATGGCCAACGGTACTGCTATCTCATCAGCCAGCTCCCTCAGCACCCTCGGATGCAGTTCATCCGGCCCCATGGACTTGTGCACATCTAGTTTCTTTAAGCAGTCCCTAACCTGACCTACTGTCACCAAGGGCCTCTCTCCTTCTCCCCAGTCCCCCGTACCTAATGTAGTGGGCTGGGAGCTGACCTTGCTTGTGAAAACTGAAGTAAAAAAAGCATTGAGCACTTCAGCTTTTTCCTCATCCTCTGTCACGAGGATGCCTGCCCCATTCAGTAAGGGACCTACACCATCCCTGATCCTCTTCTTGTTATTGATATACTTGTAGAACCCCTTCCTGTTATCCTTCACATCCCTTGCTAGTCGCAACTCCATTTGTCCTTTGGCCTTTCTGATTTTATCCCTGCAGTCCCGAGCAATGTCTTTATATGCCTCCTTAGTCATCTGTCCTAGCTTCCACTTCCTGTAAGCATCCTTTTTATGCTTCAGCTCAGTGCAGAGCTCTCTGTTAAGCCACAGTGGGCGCCTTCCACATTTGCTGTGCTTTCTCCTTATCGGAATTGTATCTTCCTGTGCCCTTAGCAGGGTTTCTTTAAAATGCACTTATGGGTGCTGCTATGTCAAAGCTCATCATCCAAGAGGAATCCAAGGTTATTTCTAGACTAGGAAACTGAATGATCAACCAAAGGAGACTGCATCATGGCTGCAAACTCTTTAGACACCTTCCTCTGCCCACTTTGGCCAGGTTCAGTTTTAGTCGGATGCTTGCAGATGCCTTGTAGAACAATTTTCTTAACATTTTGGAAAGACTTTCTACGTAAACAGCTCCTTGCTTTACCAGTTTTTGTCCTTCATCTAATTTTGATAATGCTTTACTTATTTCTACAGGCAATGTACATTTTAAGAGAGTTGAGACATTTTAATAAACTTTGAAGCTTGCATGACATGATGTAGAAGATCTCTGGAAAAAACAGATCACAACAGTTTTATGGTCAGAGTGTGCTGTAGTAATCCCATTAACATACAAAAGATAAAAGCAATGGTGCACAAGCTTGGCAGTGCACATTTGATATTTATTTGAGCAAGTTTATGTCTGCACGTGAAGTGTGTGTACCTGAAGGCTAGTGGTCTTTCAAGATTCTTAATATCTCTGTGTGTTTCAAGCCAGTCCTAGCATCTCATATCTAAGCAATTGCTTGTATAGAGAGAATATTTCAAGAGCTCTGGGATTTTGTTGGAAATAGAAACGGATCAAGAGGGGAATGGTTTGAAATGAAGATACTTAGTTGTTGTCTATGAAAGATTCATTTTCCAGGCAAAGACCTGGAAAGAAGGACAAACAAAAGGCATTTGTCACAAGTTAAAAATTGGCTTTTTAATCCTGCTAATTTCGAACATTAAAAAAAGAAATCCTTCATTATAGAACAAACACTTTTGATGTGCAACAATAAAATGGTACTTGAAAAGCTGTACAGGGACCTGACACTTGAAAAGGCAATGTTCATATACCAAGCCAAGGAATACTGTAGAACAAAGAGAAATGCAAATATAGGCCCTAGAAAGAGACACAGAGCACATGACTGTAAATACCACAATTACACAAGGAAGGAAGCAGTTTACAGAAAATAAAAAGGGAAAGGCAAACACATGCCAAATAAGCAACAATGTCAGTGATGTGGCAGCTGGCATGAGAATAGAAAATGTCCAGGGTTTTTCTTTGCAAAAAATGTGGGAAAAAAGGAAAATACATGGATTACAGTTAGAATGCAAGGATTCCTCAAATGAAGGGGGAAAACTGTTAATAAAAACACTAAAAAGAAAGAAGCTGAAAACTCAGAATAAGAGCTAATAAAAATATGTGCAAGTGGTCCACATATGACATACAAAGTTAACACAGGAACATAACTGAATGTAGTAACAGACTGAAATAGAGTGGTTCAAAGAAAATATAAAGCTTGAAAAGTTAAGATGAGATTGGAAACCTCTAAAAAAGAACAAATTCCATCCCTGAACAAGCATGAACTGTCACTTCAGGTACAAAGGAAAGCAGTAGAACAAAAGTTTATGGTAGGACCAAGGGCGTTGCTAGCACTCGGCACACTGGACTTGTGCCCCGAGTCCCAGCGCCAGTGCCCTGGGTCTCCTAGAGACCAGAGACCTGAGATCTGGCTGCCGCTGGCCCAAAGTGACCTCCCTCTGGGGCCCAGGAATCTGGGCTCTGGCTGCCAGCCCGATGCAGCCCTTACTAGGGCGCAGCCATTCCTGCCTCATGCGGTCCCTGCTGGGGCCCACAGGATCTGGGGCTTGGCTGCCGCTAGCTTGCCCAGGGCCGTCCCTTGGGGGGACGGGGCCCAGGGCCTATCAGCCAATGTGGGCCTCCTCCACGGCCAGTCCATCCCAGGGGCGAGGCGGGGCAGGCCGCAGGTTGGCGTGTGGCCGGGGCCTTGCAGAGACTGCACCCCACCCCCCGCCCCCTGGGCCAGAATGCTGCTGCAGAGTCCAGCAAACAGTAGGGGCCTAGGGCGATAGCCACGCCCCCAGAAACAGCCCTGGCCCTGCCCCCCTCTGGCCCTGCCCCTAGCCTGGCCCTGAACCTATTTTGGGGGCAACAATGCCCCTGGGTAGGACAAAACAAACAAGGAGTCTGGTGGCACTTTTAAAGGCTAAACAGATTTATTTATCACATGAGCTTTCATGGGAGGATGGTAACCAATCCTGGGCATACCCACAGGTGAACTGCTTGACCTCGTACAGGGGTGCCCAAAGTTTTCATACACGGGGGCCACAGAGCCTGTCTGGTGAGGGCCCATGGGCCACAAAAATGCAAAACCAGTTCTTTTTGCACTATATACACTATACAGTTATATATTTTCGGTATATCATTGCAACAAAAAAGGCATACCTGATTTTGACTATGTGACACATGCAGCTGGGATTTTCCAGCAATCACCTTTGCACGTGTGTCAGAACGGTTCCGGGATCCCTCAGCTTCCCAGGCCCAGCCAGCAAAGAGACAGCAAGGCCCATTGGGGCTGTCCAGGCCACCCAGATTTAAACTGGGGGGCCCTGAAGCAGTCACTGGATCCCTCCAGTGGGACCTGTGGGGCTGCAGTCAAGAGCCCAGTTTGAATCTGCTACTTTTCTATCCCTCCCCACCCGACCCCATGCTCGGCACACACCATACTATCTCCTCGCTGACATCTAGCCTGAAGTCGCTGCACAGCTGCTAGATGCACCAAGCCAGGAGGGCCCCAGCTGCAGCCATCTCTGCGCAGGGGCAGGGAGATCGGTTTGGCCAGCCACTGAGGCTTGGTGTAGTGCTTTTTCGGTCCTTTGGGCTACATGGGCTTCGGTCCTCGGTTCTGCCCTGCAGCATGGAGAGAGTGTCTATATACACATCTATATCAATTTTGTATTTGCATACTTTTTTCAAGAAACTCCTTGTGAGCCACAGAAAAGCCATTTTCGGGCTGCATGCAGCCTATGGGCCACGCTTTGAGCATCCCTGCATCTATATAAGAGGTTAATGCTTCTGGTAACTACTTGAGCACTATATGATGATGTGTGCATAGGAGGGGATTTATCTGGTAATATGCAAGGCATGATTCTGGGAAGATGCAAAGCCACCCAACATGCTGCATAATCCTTCAAAAAACACGAGATGAAAAACTACAAAACATGACAGCAGATGGCATTATTTGTAGAACCAAAGAACTCCCAGCTTGAGCTCACTCTTGGGTAACTGTAAGTTTCCCCATCTTCAAAGTGTCTGATGAAGTGGGATTTTCACCCACAAAAGCTCATGCAACAAATAAATTTGTTAGTCTTTTAAGTGCCACAGGACTCCTTGTTTTTTTGTAGACAATGAATGGGGCAGACCCAAACTTCGCATTGATCCCAAGGAGCTGAAAAAGAAAATTAAAAGGAAACAATTCCACGTGCTTACAAGAACAACATGTGTGCACAGACGGAAGAAGCCAAATTCTCTAGCAAATTAGTTGCATTTTGTCAGGGTTTTGGCAGATTCCGCTGGACACAGAAAGCTGCAAGATTTGCATTTTCAGTACACTGTTTGGCAGATGCTGCTCCTTGAGATTGCCTTTTGGAATATGTTTGGCACCAGAAATGTTTCAGTGCACACTGCTGCAGATGCCAAAAGTTCATCATTGTTATATCACTCTGAAAACAAAGGATTCTGTACTTTTCATGAGTGCTCCAAAAATTATTGAAAACAGATGACATCTAGAGGCCTGCACCCACAGCTTGTACAGTAAAGGCCCAGTAGTAAGGATATTAACCAGTGGCTCAAGAGACTTGGGTTCAATCCTCTGCTTTTTCTGCGTGATGCTGGAGAAGTCATATATTCCCCCTATGCCTTGATTTTACAAAGAGTGATATAATACGTCCCTCTTCCACACTGTGTCATGAGGATAAATAAATTAAGGCCACAGGTTGCTCAGATATAGTGGTAAGGGAGTGAGGGTTGCCATATAAGTATCACAGACAAATACAGAAAGAACTACAGCCCTCTTGCTTTATCTTCTGAACCCTAAACAGCATCCACAGCAGCCATGCAGCTGTTGGGCGCAGATTTTGAATGAACTGCACAATAATCACAAACTGTAAGGACCAGATCTTCAACTAATATTACTCAGCTCAGTAGCTCCACTAACTTCACTGAGGCTACGTCAATTTATAATAGCTGAAGACTTAACTCTAAGAATGCTGTACAATAGACATTAGATAGACAGAATATTTTGGCCCTTCTCTCTTCCCTTGCCAAGGAAGTCAAACTCACTGAATTTGGCATGGATGAATTTCACTGGGGCTGGATTGTGGAGAGCAGAAATCCTGTCCCCCTCTTTCCCCATAGGCTGTGGATCTGAAAGCGTCTATAGCCACTTGATCTATATACATCTAGCACATGGACCAGCTTGCTAAACATCATTGTCTTGCCCTTGCACGCTCTTCACCCCAATAAGATCAACTGATCGACTCACGGCTTCCTTTTGATTAGGATTTTGGCAGCTGCTTCTGATTCAGTTTCAATGTAACAGCCCTGCCCATCTCACTGGGCAAACTGGTTTTTGAGCTGCCTCAATCTGCCTATTGTGACTATCTGACACTCACTTTCTTTTTCTGCTTATGTAAAAAACTAGCTGTACTATCAGACTAACATTCACACAAACCACGAGGCTCGGGTTTCCTGTTAGCTTAGTTCATGTTTCTGTCTGGGCTGGAAAGAAACTCATTAATAGCAGCCCTGGATGCTAGAGTTCTTCTTATCCACAGACCTAGGCCACGGCACTACAAACTCCTCCTCCCCAGCCACTCTAAGGTACCTCAGACCTTTCCAGAAAGAGACCACCAGAGTGAGGGGTAATACAGCCCCATGCCCATTTAGGCTTTGGCGTCTTTGCTGAAGTTGCCAATTAGTCTCAAATGTACTAGTGGCTTTTGTGATGCAGACACCTATCTGCTAGGAACTGGACTGAAATCACCAGTTTTTTTCACATAGGTCAATTAACAGCCATTAGATGGCAATAACTTTTGGTCACTACCAACCTGAGACACAATCTTACCAGTGACCTGGAGGTGAAAGGCTGTCTATATCCCATTACCAACAGGCTAAGCCATCCTCTTGACATGAAAGCTGAAGAGAGGGGGAGCAAGAAAACATTGAGTTTTACATGAGATTTGTTTCACTTGTGTAGATCCTGTCTTCTCTAGAGTAACATCATGTCAAGCAGCTCCCTAGGTTTGGGGAGCATTCCCTGCTCATTACTTTTCAGACCTAACTAAACAGTATTGATTAACTACTAAAGGGAGGAAATTCTACCTCCTAAGCTCTGAGGTTAATGGTAAAACTCCCATGAACTTCAATTGGGCTAGGACTTCACCCTAGATCTCTGTTTTCTATGTTCCTTAAAGCAGAATTTATAAAAATTAGAGATGGCTCCAAGATGCAAAATGCTGATTGGAGTTCAGGTTTTAAATAGCACCCTCAGGTTCTAAGTATTTGATTCTGGATTTTTGGTGAGAGCCAACTCTAAAAAAGGAAGTATATCTTTGATTGCCTATAGCAAGACTGTCTGTCTTCTGCCCAGTGAGTAGAAGAGAAGGGATGACATTCTTAGATGAGAAGTGGTCTGATCAGCACTAAGCTGAGCCAGTTAAATCTGTGGAAGTGGCTTCACATTTGTTATATTTTGAAAGGTGAACAAAATGCTGCTTTAGTGGAAAATAAGGACATCTTCAGCCGGGGAAGAAAAGTAGAAAACAGAGGGTTTTTTTTAAGGCTTTAACAACAATGCTTTTTTACTTCCACATCTTCTTTCTCTGTTCCTTTCAGTAGCCTTTGGCCAGACCCTAACCTATAGTTTGAAATACTGGAGAAAGATGAGTGCATAAACACCTACTCTTTCTCAACTACACTCTCGCTATTTTTACCAATAACTTCTAGTGCAGGGAGAAGTATTGAACCTTTCTTCTGATCTCTGTGACTGAGTGTATTACTCAAATGATGTGTGCAGCCTCTGCAAATTCATAAACAGATGATTCCAAGTATGCTCAGACCACTGAACAACTGTACTAATTTTCCGTCTGCTCATGTGCACATCCTGCAATAAGGGCACTGCTGCTGCAGGATCTTTATGAGGCAGTTGTTAGTGCTACTCCTTTTTAGGCTCCACTTTGTTTCATTTTTATGGCCCAGGTATTAACCTTTGCCTATGCTGTAGTCTCACGTGTCTACAGTTTCCACCTTTGAGCACTGTATCACAATATTCCTTTTCGTGCACATGCATCTGCAGTCATTGCTCTAGTTCCTTTTCTATGAACGCTTCTTGGATAATTATCCATTACCTTCTAATCCCACAGTATAAAATACAGCCAGGCCCACCCTAAAACACAGCTGCTTGAGGCCCATCATCATCCCAAGAAAGCTCTGCTACTTACAGACTGTCCCTGTTTCCACTAGTGTGATCAGAGTGGGAGGAGCAGCTCACAGCTAGTTTCTCATCTCCAGCTGTCAGCAAGATGCTCTTTGCTTTTGGCCTTGCATGCCGTCAAGTCAGCCCTTGCTACAATACTGTTTAGCAGCAGCAAAAAAACCAATCTGAAAGCCCATCATGAAGACGAGTGTCTCTGATTCTGTCAAGGAGAGCTTGCCATGTCCTTTCAAATGTTTTACATGTGTCATTTATGTAACAGAGCTGGAAAAAATGAACAAAGGCAAGTCTTGGCTAAAGCTGTGTCTTTAATTATACCTGTGGTTAGGATGGAAAGAAAAGTATTAAGCCAAAGTTATACATTCCCCTTCTAACCATTCTCCTTTCCTGCAAACATTCCACTGAGCCTCCTCAAGGATGGAAGAGAATTCCTGTAACCCCCTTTATCTTTTTCTCTCTTTAACACTTTCCTATCATTGTAGGTTAACACTTACAGTTTGCCTCCAGTTTAAAGATCACCCCGTCTTCCTCAATACAGCTTCACTCCACTTTACTTCTGCCATCCTTCTCTGACTCTTTTCCTCTTTCTTTTTTCAGCTCACCAGTCATCTTCTATCCAAGGTCCCATACAGCCTGCAGCAAGATGGATTTCAATTCTGCAGCACAGCACCCTGGGTTCTGTCGCACCCTGGTGCAGCCTGCTGGAAATTCTGTGACAGCTTTATTTAAACTATTTCAAACACAGAGGTTTTCTTGAGTTAAATATGCACATTGATAATACAAGCTTCTCGCCAAAGATCCCATCTTCATTTGCCTACTTGGACTCAGTGTGGAGCACCCTCCACAGAATGAAGACCCCTTCTGTACAGCCACTACCTGTACCATCCCTGTTGAGGGGCAATATGGGACTTAATTTTCATGAAGGATCTTGGGTAGAGGTCAGTTTTACTCCAAGTGAACAAGACAGTTTAAATGAGGCCTAATTACTATGCCTTGAATATTGTATTACTTTTTAAATCATAAATTGTTCAGAACTCAAAGGTATGGTTCTACAAGCTCCTGTTGTGAGCAGCTCCTGTTTCCAGCTGCAATAGGAACTTAATTGCCCTGTGACGTCAAGTGGAGAAAACATTGGCCTGGGGAGATGAGAACAACAGAAGGTATTGGACTTCCCCACTGTGGCTGGCTTTCTCAGACATGGAAACAGGACCTCACAAGAACCTCAGCAGCAGGAAGCAACTAAAAGCACCTGTCTGAATTTGCTGGGGTAGAGGACTGGGTGCAGGATATATAGTACAAAAAGTGCTCTTTTTGTAAAACAAACAAGGAGTCCTGTGGCACTTAAAGACTAATAAATTTCTCTTTCTGTGACACCATTGTCATTTTATCTAACTAGGGTCTGCTCTACACTTGCCTTGAAATTCTAAAATTCTCTCCAATGAATGTAGCTTGCTTATCTCCTGTTGATTTCCTAAATTTCTAATTAGTGTAGCATCCCAACTACACTGTTGCAACAGAAATGCCCTCCCATTGATGCAACATTAATCTTTTTCCAGGTATGGGTTTACTCAGTCAGCTTCCAGATAAACTAGGTTGGTTTCTACTTCTGCTCAACTGATCCCAAAGAACTGATATAGCAGTGCTGAATTTGCCACCCGGAGTGAAGACATACACGAAGATTAAATGACCATCAAAATATTGGAAAAAACAATGTAATAACTGGGGTGATGGTGCTATCTAAAAGACTAAATCATTTAGTGACTAATCACTAAATGACTCATCAGGACAGGAAAATAACTGTGGTAGACCAGGAAACCCCCTTATAATACTAGAAGAATGTAAATATTAAACTCACTATCAGGGACATAATATATTAATTTTGAAGTCACAGGTGCTCCATCCAATAACACCAGTGCCTTTCACCACCACCAACCAGGACTATACAAACTTAGAACCAGCCCTGAGCCAGATGTCTTTTTGCTCTAGACTAGGCCTGAAGTCTTCCAGGCTAAAGGGAAATATGTGCTCCTAAGTTATGCTGCTGCTGAAAACCCTATCCTAGATCGATGTGCATATATAATGGTGCGGGTATCTATATTCACTAGACAGGAGGTATACTCACTGTGGCATGAGTTTGTAGAATAGTATCCTGCTAGATGACCCAGCCACTTTATGTCTGCCTGAGGAAGGATGAGGGTGTGTTATAACCAGGGCATTGTACGTTCTGTGCCTCTGCAGCTATGACGTTTGCTATGAAATCTACCTGTCATACATGAAATGTTCTTTGGGAGCTAAGCTTTAACAAGTTTCTAGCAATGGTGAGTAAAAAGAAATTATTAAAAGCATGCATCAAGTTTTCTGGAGTGGCTCAAGAGCAAGGGTGCCAACATCAGGACATACGGCCAAGAAGCAGAGCACAAAACCCTAAAAGTTATGTGGTCTATAATTAGATTTCACTGATCAAGTAACAAGTGTGAACTCCTCAAGAATATAACAAACTTAATATGTCATCTCAAACAGTCTCCTTGGGCAGTCTGCTCTCACTTGCCGGTTTGGTAAATGTGTCTTTGTGACAGATGATCTCTTACACCAAAAATCACAATAGTCAGGTTACTCCTAATCCCAAAAGGACCAATCATTTACTCTGAGCCAATGACATCTTACTTAGATCTCTCAGCAAAAAAAACCATTTGTAACCAATCCTATAATAAACTAACCAAAGATTTATTAAGTAAGAAAAAGAAATTAGGGTTATTTATAAGGTTAAAGCAGATGAACAGACACAGACAAATCATTTACAATTTTAGGTTCAAAAAGGAATAGAAACTGTTGTAATGTGCAAGCTCCATTTGTCCTTTATGGCCAACCCAAGCTAAGTAACTTGGGGAAATCCCTTGCTTATGCTGAGAAATCTTCACTCCTCAGGATTCAGGCAGCACAGGGGTAACAATTACTTCTTCAGAGGAATTTTTATTCCCTCCACCTAGTGTTCAAGCTGTGATGGGATGACTTTGTAGATACTTATGGGAAAGCAATCAACAAAGTCTTTTGGCCCTGATGTTCCACAATGGCTTGTCTAGCAAATTTTAAAAGGGATAGCCATGTTAGTCTAGTCCAGTGAAAAAACAACAAGGAGTTGTGTGGCACTTTAAATCTGTTAGTCTTAAATCTGTTAATCTTAAAGTGCCACACAACTCCTTGTTGTTTTGTCTAGCAAAACAAATAAGGAGTCTGTTGGCACTAAAGACTAACAAATTTATTTATCTTATGAGGTTTCATGGGAGAAAACTCCTCTTTTCTTCCACAATAGCTCAAATCATAAATAAATTTGTTAATCTCATCCAGCAAAACAAACAAGGAATCTGGTGGCACTTTTAAAGACTAAAATGGCTACCCCTTTGGAAAATGGCTTGACTGATGCCTATAGGTCTTTTTCTACTGGGGAGAAAATGATACCTCCTGTGATGAAGTTTTCACAGTAGTTGTGTCTTCTCCCCTGACAGTGGGGAGTTTAATTCCTTAGGAAACATTTTTATAATTATAGAGCAAACATTTCATAGAATCATAGAATCATAGGGTTGGAAGGGACCTCATAGGTCATCTAGTCCAACCCCCTGCCAGAGGCAGGACCACTCCCACTTAAACCATCCTAGTCAGGGTTTTGTCCAGCCGGGCCTTAAACACCTCCAAAGATGGAGACTCCACCACCTCCCTCGGCAGCTCATTCCAAGACTTCACCACTCTCCTGGTAAAAAAGTTTTTCCTAATATCCAGCCTCGACCTCCCTAACCGCAACTTGAGACCATTGCTCCTCGTTCTGTCCTCCGTTACTACCGAGAACAGTCGAGCTCCATCTTCCTTAGAGCATCCCTTCAAGTAGTTGAAGGTTGCTATCGAATCCCCCCTCAATCTTCTCTTCTGCAGACTAAATAAGCCTAATGCTTCCAGTCTTTCCTCATAGGGCTTGTCCTCTAGCCCTTTAATCATTTTGGTTGCCCTCCTCTGAACTCTCTCTAGCAAACCACTCGACACCGGTTGCCAGCTAGACATGGAACCATTGATTCCTACACGCTGAAACCATTGATCTAGCCAGTTCTCTATCCACCTTATAGTCCACCTATCCAACCCATAATTCCTTAATTTGCCAATGAGAATGCTGTGGGAAACTGTATCAAAAGCCTTGCTAAAATCAAGGTATAGCACATCAACGGTGCTTCCCGCATCCAGAAAACCAGTCATCTGCTCATAGAAGGAAATGAGATTGGTCAGGCATGATTTACCCTTGGTAAATCCATGCTGACTGTTCCTGATCACTTTATTTTCCTCTAAGTGTGTGAGGATGGATTCTTTGAGAATCTGCTCCATAATTTTTCCAGGGATTGAGGTGAGGCTGACTGGTCTGTAATTCCCTGGATCCTCCTTTTTCCCTTTCTTGAAAATAGGCACTACATTTGCTTTTTTCTAGTCCTCTGGCACCTCCCCCGTTCTCCATGAGTTTTGAAAGATAACGGCCAGCGGTGCTCCTATTTCGTCGGCCAATTCCCTTAGCACCCTTGGATGCAGTTCGTCCGGCCCCATGGACTTGTGCACATCCAGCTTCTTTAAGCAGTCCCTAACCTGACCTTCTGTCACCAAGGGCCTGTCTTCTTCTCTCCTATCTGTCACACCCATGGTAGTGGGCTGGGAGCTGACCCTGCCTGTGAAAACTGAAGCAAAAAAATGCATTGAGCACTTCAGCTTTTTCCTCATCCTCTGTCACAAGGATGCCTGCCCTATTCAGCAAGGGGCCTACACCATCCCTGATCCTCTTCTTGTTACTAATATACTTGTAGAACCCCTTCTTGTTATCTTTTACATCCCTTGCTAGCCGCAACTCCACTTGTCCTTTGGCCTTTCTGATTTTATCCCTGCAGTCCCTAGCAATATCTTTATATGCCTTTTTGGACATCTGACCAAGCTTCCACTTCCTATAAGCTTCCTTTTTATGTTTAAGCTCAGAGCAGAGTTCTCTGCTAAGCCATTCTGGCTGCCTCACATGTTTGTTCTTTCTCCTAATTGGAATGGCAACTTCCTGTGCCCTTAGCAGGGTTTCTTTAAAATATAACCAACTTTCTTGGACTCCTTTCCCCTTCAGATTAGCTTCCCAAGGGATCCTGCCCGTCAGTTCCCTGAGGGAGCCAAAATCTGCTTTTTTGAAGGCCACGGTTTTTGTTTTGCTTCTTTCCTTCCTTCCTTTAATCAGCATCCTGAACTCAACCATGTCATGGTCACTACTGCCTAGCTTGCCATTTACCTCTATGTCCCTGATCAATTCTTCCCTGTTTGTGAGCAGCAAGTCGAGCAGTGCAAGGCCCCTAGTTGGTTCCTCTAGCATTTGTACTAGAAAGTTGTCCCCAACACTCTCTAAAAATCTCCTGGATTGCCCATGCACTGCTGTATTGGCCTCCCAGCAGATGTCAGGGAAATTGAAGTCCCCCATGAGCACCAGGGCCTGTGATCTAGAAGCTTCCACTAGTTGTCCATAGAACACCTCATCCACCTCCTGCTTCTGGTTTGGTGGTCTATAGCAGACCCCCACCACAACATCCCCCTTGTTGCTTTCCCCTCTCAATGTAACCCACAGACTTTCTACAGGCACGCTTCCACTTCCATAATGGAGCTCTGAGCAGTCATAGAGCTCTTTTACATATAACGCTACTCCTCCCCCTCTTCTTCCCTGCCTGTCCTTCCTGAACAGTTTATAACCATCCATGGCAGAACTCCAGTCGTGCAGACTATCCCACCACGTCTCTGTTATTCCTATGATATCATAGTTCCCTGTCTGCGCTAATATTACCAATTCTCCTTGCTTATTTCCCAGGCTCCTCGCATTAGTGTATAGGCACCTAAGATATCCGGCTGATTGCCCTATTTTGTCATGTTGATTTCCAATTCTATTACATAAACCTCCTTGCATTTTTTCTAGGAGTTCTCCTCCCCCACTCTCCTCGCGTGCTGGGGCTTCAGTAGAGCCCTTAAGACATTTGTTTGATTCCCCCCCCATGTTCCAATTACCTTCTCCTTTATTGCTGGTGCTACAGTCCCAACACCCCCCAAGTTCCATCCCTCCCCCCAGATCACCCACATTCTCACTTACCTGTGGGCTTTGGTCTCCTTCCCCCGTTGAACCTAGTTTAAAGCCCTCCTCACTAGGTCAGCCAGTCGGTGCCCAAATATGCTTTTCCCCTTCTTGGACAGGTGAAGGCCATCTCTGCCTATCAATCCTCTGTCCTGAAACAGTACTCCATGGTCAAGGAAGCCAAATCCTTCCTGACGACACCATCTTCGCAGCCAGGCATTCACCTCCAGGATACATCTCTCTCTCCTCAGGCCTCTAGCCTTGACTGGAAGGATCGAGGAGAACACCACCTGTGCTCCAAACTCCTTCACCCTCACTCCCAGAGCCCTGAAGTCACCTTTGATCTGCTGAGGATCACCTCTCGCAGTATCATTGGTACCCACATGGATAAGCAGCATGGGGTAGTAGTCTGAGGGGCGGATGATTTTTGTCAATCCCTCTGTTACATCACAGATACGGGCACCTGGCAGGCAGCATACCTCTCTAGAGGCCTGGTCAGGGCGACAGATGGGTGCCTCCGTTCCTCTCAGGAGGGAGTCCCCAATCACCACAACCCTACGCTTCCTCTTAGGTGAGGTGGCTGTGATCTGACCAGCCTTTGGGGTGGATGGCATCTCCTCTACCTCCTGCATTGTGTCCAGCACCGCATAACGGTTCCTCACCACAAGGGATGGTGGGATGTGAGCAGGCATGGAGCACCGTCTACTGCCAGAGGTGACCAGCTGCCACTGTCCTCCCTCTGCCATAGGCATCCCATCCATTTCCAGAGCTGTGGCAGTAGCTCTTGGTACTGGGATAGGGACCTCCTCCTTGCAGGTCTCATCGTGGACACTGTCAAGGAACTTTTCTAGGGCATAGATACCCCTGAGGCGTGACACCTCCTCCTGTAGCTCTCCTACCTGTTTCCGGAGAGATGGCACCAGAAGGCACCTATCACATAGGCTCATCTCCCTAGCCTGATCATCAGTGGCAGGAAAATGAAGGCCACAGTCCTTGCAAATCCACACCAGGATCTGGGTGGAGATATCCATCGTCAGACACTCTGTCTGGGTAGAAACAGAGCTAAAGGAAATAGCAGGGGCACTGGCACCAGCAGTATGGCTCCTCTTCACCATCCTGGCCTCCCCAAACTCCCTCGCAAACTCCCCTGTTTGCTGTCCCCTGTTTGCAAGCCAAATATTCCTTTATGAAATGCACATATTATAAGTAAGACCAATACATGTAGCATCCTACAAGCATTTAATAAAGTCTAAACACTGAACAACTTCTTGTAACTATAACATTCATTTTAACAGCACTAACACACAGGTGGTGAGCTAGACTGTTTCCCAGCTGTGCATTTGTCAATGATCGGTGAGGTTCACTGGTCTTAGCAAGAGATGGCAAGTGGTCTGCCAGTGGCATAACATGAACCAGGTGTAAATTGTTGTCACAGTGAATTTGTTGCCATTTTAAAAAGCTCAGAGCAGGTGAACTGCCTCATTTATCTCATAAGCTATTCACTCTGGAACTTAAAGATGGCAGTCAATACCGGTAAACTGTTTAACTGTTGATCAGAAACATCCATCTAATATGGCATTTATACAATTCCTAATCATTTCCCACATCTCCCAGCTATCAAAAGCCTCAGTGTCTACCCAGGTCCTGCCCAGGTATGAGTCAGCTTTGCATTTTTCATACTTAAAACCTGCAACATTTTGAAAACTTAAAATACCTGAAGACCACAAATAAAAGAAATGTAATATAAAATGAATGGCATGGGGCAACTGTAGGTGTGAGGGCTACTGGATTCTTGTGGTCTGCCCACTCCTGCCCTGAAACCTGTGTGGCATTCCTCACACAAAGCCCAATTACTTGAACTGGGAGAGAGAAATTTTGCCCTTGAGGAGAATTAAATGATGTGTCCTTAAGACAATCACTGATGCTGCCTGGTGAGCTGCAAGCTTCAATAATATTCCTTGGATTTCTGCCAAACATTGACTCTAAAGGGAGTGGCTGGGGGGCTTGCTCTAAACCCTTGTACCTTCAATTATCTCCCGTTGTTTATAGGCTTATTTTTAAATTTTAAATATAAGGCTGTTGCTAGACATGATTGATCTGAGGATTTAACAGGTTACAGTTTCACACCTGAGTGCCCTGCCAGCCTTCTTACAGATGATGCTTTCCCTAGGAAAAATGACTTCATCCTTACTGATACAAATAATAACATAAAGAGCTTCTAGCATTTGATCACACCTCTAAAAATAAAGCTATTATCCTACATTGCACTCACTTTTACAACAATATCTCATGAAACACACAACAAGGCAGTATGAGGCTTTTCTCAGATCATCTTTGTAGTGCCTCTGGCTCCTTCCATTATCATTTCTAGGATAATGAACTCAAGCCCTATAAATCTTACATTAAAAGTATCTTATTTAATGGGCTAGTTGCAGAGGAAGGGAGTTATGTTTTATTAACCACACCAATTTTCATGAGATTATTTTGCATTTCATTTTTATGTTAGTTCCCAATACTAAATATTGCATTTCATAAATAAAATAAAAGGGAGTCTAAATTCTGTATCTTTGAATATCTAATTTACAACAAAGCAACAGGTAGGGAAACGGAATGGAATCATAAATTCCAAAGGGGTAGACATATTAGTCTAGTTCAGCAAAACAAAAAAGGAGTCTTATAGCACTTTAAAGACTAACAAAATTATTTTTTGCACTAGCTTTTGTGGGCAAAATCCTATTAAAATTTTCTACACTGTGGTATCTGATGAAGTGGGACTTTGCCCACAAAAGCTCATGTGAAAAATTAATTTGTTAGTCTTTAAAGTGCCACAAGACTCCTTTTTTGTTCAGAATCATAGATACCAAGCACTGAAGGGTTCACTGTGAACTCCTGTGTAACACAGGCCATACAACTTCCCCCGAATAATTCTTAGAACCCATCTCTTAGATAATCTAATAGCTTTGAGCCCTTCTTCCTATAACTAATTAAAGGGCTGAGTCTTTCCACTGAGTATTACAACATGCTGCCTTTTGTAGCTATTTAAACTTTAAAGCCATCACTGTATTTTATCAGTTGCGTGTGTTTGGCTTTGAAAATAAACAAATCAGAAAAAGCAAATGATCTTAAAGACCAAAATGTCTGTGTATATAGTGATATTGCTGTCTGTGCCTGTGCTTTTCGTTAGTGTTGCTTTCTTTTAAAAATCTTTAAAGTAAATTTCATGCCCCTCTGGGGCGCAATCCCGTACTCTTCACTCAAGAAAAGCTTGCGTTGTCTTGAATAAGTGTTGCCTGAGACAAAAAATGCAAGCCAGAAAAGAGTTCTGCATCCTTGAGCTCAAGAAACCACTATGGATGAGAGGGGAAAATATTTCTGTCCTTTAGCTGATAGTCAGTTGTCTCTCTGCTGAGACTGGCAGTTTATAATCTGAATCAAAATTCTTATTGGCACTGGGAGCTGAAATGACACCACGAGTTTGTTTCACATGGACCACAAAAAGGGTGAAAATTAGCAAATTATATCTAACAGAGTTTAGACTGGGAAAAAGTAGCAGTATTCCCAGGGGCATTACTGGCTCTGGGCACAGGGGACATTAACCCCCAGTCTCAGTGCCAATGCCCCAAGTTCCAGCCCTGACCTCTGCTGGGAACAGGGGGCTGGGCTGCCACAGTGGCAGCATCCCAATCCAACCCTGGCAGGGAACACAGGACCAGGCTGGGCCCAGGGGCTGGACTGGGACCAAAGGTGGGGCTGGTGCTGAAGAGGGGCTGGGACCAGGCCCCGAGAGTGTTTTGGGGCCAGTGACGCCACTGGGTACCTTACTCTAATTCTGCCCACATCCACAAGATACACTCGACATGTATCTGCACTGCAGTTAAAAACTCATAGCTGGCCTGTGCCTGCTGACTCAACTCTTAGGACTCAGGCTAAGATGCTGTTAATTGGCATTGCACTTCATATCTAGGTAAATGTTGCTTTTTGAGAGTTTAGAGGTTCCTTTAAGTACTAATGTTTTAATATAGAAATATAGCATTCTCTTCTATGAATCTCTACAGATATAGTGCTCACTACTCTCCCACTTTAAAAAAATAAAAAAAGAAAAAGAACAAGGACAAAGTGTCCAAAGTAATGTACACAACAAGGATTTCAGCCAACACGCAACTTAAAAAAGATCAAATGTTCTCCCCTCATAAATGACCCCTAAACCTTTAGACACCACTCTTAACTCCATCATTTTTTTTCCCTCTCAGACTGCAACTTCCTCAGAAAATAGTTCAATTTAAAGAATCTGCCTTTATTCAACTGTTTCACTTTTTAAATCCACCCTCAAAAGTCACTCCCTACATATAACAGGTCTAGGCTGATTGACAGAACAAGGACAGCCCAACACTTCCAATGAGGGAAAAATAATCTATAGTATGTTTACTTTATGGCATCTTTATCTTGCTGTAATGCTAGACATAATATTACTCAGTGCCAGCATAACCTTTCAACAAATGGCATTTGCAGTTGGCTAATGACTTAGCTTCACTTCAACATTCATTCCACTGACCTTCAAAGTCACATATTGCTTGTTTCTCAACATTTAAATAGATTATTATGACTTTAGTACAAATACAGGTATTTTACTGATGGTACAAATGAAAAAATAATTATTGATGATTGGCCATGTCATCCAATGGATGGGGCAATGGACTGGGGCTCCGGAGGTCTGGGTTGTGCTACTGTATCTGTCTTTCAACAAATCACTTTATCTAACCCTTTGTCTGTCTTCTGTATTTAAATTGTACAAGCTCTCTCTTACTATGTCTTTATGGTGCCTGGAACAACAGAGGGTCCCAACTGAGACTGGAGCCTCAGTGGCCCCTATGATAACAGTAATAAATAACAATGATGGTGTGGCACAGCCTACTGGCATGAATCAGGGCAATTCAGGGCTAGAAGGAACCTCGAGAGGTCATCTAGTTCAGTCCTTTCCCCACGCCTCCGCTCTGGGGCAAGACCTTGTATACCTAAGCCATTCATAAGAGGTACTAGTCTAATCTGTCCTTAAAAACCTCCAGTGATCAGTATTCCATTATATCTCTTGGTAACCTCTTTCAGTACTAAATTATCCTTATAGTTAGAAGGCTTTTTGTAATATCTAACCTAACCCTTGACGTGACTGCCTTGCATAGCAGAATCAATACTTACACACATCATCCAAAAGGACTGACTATGAAAAATACACTATACATATATGCTAAACCAGTGTTTTCAAACTATGGGCCAGGACCCAGTACTGGGTTGCAGATCCTCAGGCATTCGGTTACCGCATCCCTTGCTGCTGCCACTGAAAAACTGGAATGTATTGCTCAAAGATGTAACTGTTGGGTCATGGGTAGAAATGATTTTTTTCAACTCGGTCGCAAGAAAAAAGTGTGAAAACTACTGCTCTAGACAGCTCATATTTTTACAGAAAAACTGTATAATCTCAGCTCTAAAACACTGCTAACCTCTAAAAATCTCATTTCCCTCAACTGTAAAGCCAATTACATTATTTACTATGGATCTAATTCTGAACAGCTTTTAAAGCTAATCTCTAAAAATGATCTTTTATCTATAGAAAACACTCACAATCTGAAATCTGATATCTGATCTGATCTGTGAAGTTGGAAACTCTTTCTCTCTACCAGTTACTCCCATTATATTAAAGAAACCCACGTATAGGTTGAGGATGTGAAAATGAATTTTATTTTGTGGGGTATATTTTGCTGCTTTATATTACTGTATGAGTATGTCATTTAATTTTGTTGTGCCTGGTTTTCTTTTGCTGTTGGATAATTATTCTGGTAGGTTCTTTTCCATAATGTTTAGGACACCAAAATTTGTGAATGGACATCCTTTTCAGCAGAAAAAAAAACAAAAAACTAATATAATGCAGCAGTTCTCAACCACCATGTGGTGGCACATTACTGTGTTGCCTCACAACAGTAGGTGTGTTGCAGAGAGCTGGCAGCCACTCGCTGGGTCTGGAGCACAGCAGCAGCTTCCAGAAAAAGGTGAACTGGATTTGGTGGTGAGAGCACTGAATTTAGTGGTGGGGAAGACTGAATTGGTGGGGGGGCTGGATTCAACATCCCAGTGAGGTGTTTCAGCAGCAGGAGCACTGGATTTGGGTTTGGTAGAGGAGGACTGGTGTGTCAAGCATGTGGTGACCCACAAAAGTTTGAGAACTGGATACACAGCTTGAACCCTTCTACATACATAAGAAGGATGTCATAAGACATGGCATGTTCTTTTCTTGTTTCACACAGCTCTAACATGTTAATGGACATTCAGAAATGCAAAAGCCAGGAGAATAGAGCGCTAATTAGCAGTTCTGTTGCTGTTCCATTGTAGGGTCATATAAACATGTTGAGCAATGTTCCAACGGGGTCCCAGGTATCCTTGACACTCCTTAAAATGGGAATGAGACTGAGCATTGGACTAAAGGTGTTGTGGGCTCATCGTAAAGCTAGAGAATAAAGCTGGAGGGTTTTGATGTCACTTATATGGGAAGATAGAATTAATAAAATCATACATGTAAAGCTGTTTCTTTTATCTGTTGCAATATACAATAGCAAAGCATGTTATCTTTTTTCCTTTGCTACTGTGTATTATCTGTCTTGATTGGTTGACCTCACTCAAAATTACCCCATTTTATCCATTCCCTCTAAAGCATCTGGCTCTGGCCATGGTCAGAGATGGGATATTGGACTAGACAGATAATCAGTTTACCCCAGTATGGCTGTTCTTATATCTCCCTTCTGCTACACCTTCATTATGTCTCCTCACCCTGCTTCATTTCTTGTCTCTTACTCTTCCTCACTTCTGACTCTTTCCTTCTTCCCTTGCACCCTGATGTTTTTATCTTTTTCCACATTTGCTCTCTTCATCTGCTACACTAACTGGTTGCTGGATGCAGGCTTCTTTTGCACTTTACCATACTTTGAAGTGAAATTTCCTTGTTTTTTTGTTATTTGGCTTAAGAAGAAAGATACATCTGATCGGCTGTATTTGAGCAAGGAAAATAATGTAAGATTGAACATCTCATATCGGCTATGTCAAAGTAATATCTGTCACCTAATTCTAATAAAACAAAAGGAGTGATTGAAATTGTGCATGAGATCTAACATAAATCTGGTCTTAGTATATTTATTCTAATTTTTGGCACAACAGCACTGCAAGATCACTGCTGAAACTAAGAAATAATAGCGACATTCAGTATAACAAAAATGTATGAGCCTTCTTCAATGTTCTGTGCTCTTATTTCTACACCATTAGCTGAGCACCAGTTATCTTGAATGTCTCTGAGACAGGCCTAAATGAATCAGTGACCTGAAGAAGAGCTCCAAATAGCTTGAAAGTTTGTCTCTTTCACCAACAGAAGTTAGTCCAATAAAAGATATTATTTTGCCTTTCTTGTCTCTCTAAGAACGAATGTGATTTGACCCAATTTTCCTATGATGACTTTTTTGTATTTAATGTGTCACATAATATTTTTGAAAAATAAGCAATCTATATAGTCTAACTAGAAAACATGACACTTGTTAAAATATAATGTTGAGAGTTGAAATTTGGATTCCATTCTCACTCTGCTCTAGTCTTGCTGTGTGACAATGAGCAAGCCATTTAATCTCTCTGTCCACCAGTTTCCTTGTAAATGTAAATAAACACATGTAAAATAGGGTTAATAATAGTTATCTAACCCACAGAGGATTTTGTGAGGCTTTATTCTTTATTTATTCATGCACTGAGGCCATTGGATAGAAAATACAAATTCAATACTAATCAAATTAAAAAGTAAAGTATTATAATATGCAACACATTCTTCTGCATATTTTACATCAAAAGTAAGTAAATATGTGAACTTGCTATTAATAATAATAACATAAGAAACTTTAGACATTTTTATATTTACATTTTTGTTTCAAAACAGTTGTGGAGCAGCATGGTTGGTGTTGGGTGGTAAGTAACCAATCCACATTCAGCTTACTATTTTATGTTCATTTTATGTAATCCTCTTAACTGAAATTATATTTTTTTTCAGGTGGTTATTTGTGGTGGTTGTTAATTGTTTGATTGATAGCTAAAAAGAAGTTGTAAAAGTGTTATATTTTTGGTTGGAAGTTTATGGAATTATTGAGAAATGCCTAAAGCAAGGTGTTATATTTATAGCATGCACCCAGAAAAGTTAGATTAAAAAAAAATTAGGCTTGCTGGAAGGCTGCAGTGTAATGATACTTTTTTTCTTAGAATTCAAAACAATCTGCAAGAACCCAAACCCAGCAAGAGACAAAACAGGCTGCTCCCTAAAACAAAGAGGGAGAACTCACTCCACCTTACTCTCTGCTGACAGTCTGGCTAATTGCCATGAGGCCCAGCTAACATGCTTCTCTACAGAACTCTACCCTCCAAGCCGGAACTTAGAAGAAACAAACAGAACACTGAAAGCGACAGGTTTCAATTTTAATAAGTTTTCAATACACTGTGGTAGAGCCAGACACTTCTTTTATCTTACTGAATGGGTTTGTACTCCTCCAAAGTATCAGAGTGCTTTGCACAACAGATTGGCAATAGCAAATCTCTAGTCAATATAATAGTCTCTTATTCTTGAGTCTCAAAAGTTCTGCTTGGGGGAAGGTTTTTAAAATAATCATTTATTTTTATTTATATAAAATAATGAATGATGTTTGTTGGTGGTTTACTTTTTGGTTTTTTACATTTCTAAAACAAGCCTCTTTTATAGAGGTGAGCTCACACTAGTGAACTACAGCCCCTTCATGACACCATAAAGTGTACCTGGCCCTTTGTTGGCACTGGTCATTTCAAACTTGCTGTTGACTTTTTATGCAGAATAGTCAGAATCTGCTGAGCATTACAAATGGAATGGGCCGGGTGGGGTTGAGAACACAAATGCAATAGTCAGTTTCTGAGGCATGCAGGGTCAGGGAGGAAGACCTAGCACTGACTGGGGCCTGATTATTTAGGGTCTCCTTTATCTAAAACAGCAGCAGTACCTTGGAATGGTACTAGTTTGACCCCACAGCAGAAGCTAGGAGCAGCACAAGAGGGGGCATTTCTCTAGGGGAGAAGGGAAGGTTACACACAGGATGGGCACCGGGAGTGTCTGTGACAATCTCTGCTCCTCCCAGGGCCCCTGCTTCGACTTCTCTGTCCTCACTACCATGTTTTGCCCCCTGAGCCTGCTCTCTTGCTATTGCCTGACCTCTTGCCTTTGACTCTGTCCCTCTTCTCTCCTCAATGGCCCCTGAGCTTTCCTTGCTGCCCCACTGGCCGGCTGGAATCTGCCCTCTGCCCCCCAACCTTTTGTGAGCTCCCAGCTGGCATTGTCAGCCTGAAACTCGGCCGGGCTCAGCCCAGGAGGAGGAGAGGCGACCACCCAGGTTTCAGGCTCAGGACTGGAGCTGATCTGAGCCGAGCCGCTGAGGAAGCAGCAGAGTCCTGCACAGTGACCAAGCCCCAGCCCCAAACCAAACAGCAACCAGCCAGGGACCCCCAACCGCGTGTGCAAGTGACCCCCTCTTCAGGGAGAAAGATTGCACCGACTGCCTTGTTGTGCACTAATATTGCAACTGTGCAGGACTCCGCCATTCAAAAAAATAGTTAAAACGAGAAAGCTGGGCCCTCTAACAGATTTCAAAGGATTGCCTGGCTGTGCGTGTAAGAAACCTTTTCTGGTGTCGATCTGCACTTCCATCGGAGCCGATACACAACAAGGAGACAATTTATTCTAGCCCTCTATGTCCTAGACCACGTTTTTTTCCTAGGGCTTTGGAAAGCAGCGCCTCTAGCACATGAATGAGACACGGCTACTTCATAAGCCAGTAGAGACAAAAGCAGAGGCGTTACACGGCTGCCATTTCTGTTAAAATGTTATTGAAAATTACCTCCGCCTTGATGTTATCTACGGTACTCAGTAAGAGAAGCTTTCGGGCCCATTCCTCATTACAGGGGCTACACCAGTATGGTTCTTATTTTTATTTTCCCTATAGTCTGTTAAATTGACTAATAAAGTCAACACGGAGTTCTCTGTGTGACTTCAAAAAACTCAGTAATTTTGTTAGAAAACGTTGAAATCTAACCCCAAAGTATTCGGCCCAAATATTTAGTTAAAGTAACCCTGTGGGTTAATAAACTAAACAAAGGCAAACCATGCAAAACTGCAGCAATGAAAACCAGGCTAAATAAACTAAGGGAAGTTTATAAGAACCCTTTAGAAGGAAAAAAACAAGCGAAAGAAAACTGCAGGGAAGTTTAATGTGAAGCATGTGATAGGCAGGGGTTCATTTTACAGGTACTCAGCTTTGCCTCCAACAGTCCCCCTCAACGAGGATTTTTATTTTAAGTTTCATGTTAGTTTGCACTTATTTCGAGGCTATTTCCGTACGCCTTGTGTTCAAGATACCGACGGCAGATTACATGTGGCTTAAAAAAAGAAAACACTGTTGTTACTCGTCTGTTTTGTTTCGCCTCCAAAACTCAGCAGTGTTAATTTCAGCGTCTGTCTTGTTTACCTTGTTCAGTTTTAGTAATGGGGCTGAAAAATATTTGCCTTTCACGCAAAAGCCTGGCTTATTTTGATTACAGACCGACGACCTCCTGCACCGTTTGCTCATTTACAAAAGCCCTTGGAAGAAGCGAACAAAAACAGCTCAACAAACCACTACTTTTAAAGTAGGTAAATCATACTTGATCTAGCTAGTCAAAAGTAAGTCCCAGTAATAAAATTTTCAACAGAGCACACGGTTCGCCATGCAAAATTGCACCAAACGGGCCTCAAAGACGCTGACAATTTGGCAATAATTATGATCATTATCATTCTGCAGTTTAGATCAGGACAAAAGAAACTTTCACTTGCAATTGTTTCTTTGAACACCCAGAGAGCAGGAGATTGGCGAAGTGTTTTCCTCGATGGAATAATGGATTTCCAAAATTATTTTCTTTTGCATTATAACCCCCCAGAAGAAGTGGGGGAGGAAAGCACTGGGAAAACAAGCCCAAAAATAACAGGAGGTTGTTTAAACTTCTCTTAGTTGCTGTTCGTTTTCAAGAAAAGCTGAATAAACAGCCGGGGCCCCTCCTGACACTGCAGAAAGCAGGTTTGTAATGAAAAAGTGCAAGGGAAAAGTTTTTCTTTTCCAAGCACTTAACGTCCCCCATGCAATCTAGGGAGCACTTTATTTACCACGTAGAGGAAACAAGTTAAATTTAAAATTAACCTTCAGTCATGCTGGGACTCCATCGACCCAATGTGGGGGCAGTTTTTTTTTTTCTTTTTCTTGGGATTCTTTTTTAAATTCTACTGCTTAACCATCACCCCGTTGAGCTGCAAAGGAAGGGAAAGGTCCATTTTGGTGACAGGCCCTGGTGAAATTATTTTCTTTTAAAAGATAGACTAATCCAGTGGGGCAACAAAGCTTTACAAGAAAAAGAGAGCGAGTTGGGTAAAATACAACACATTTATCTATCAATTGCTAGACAAGACAAAGAGGGCTTAACAACAGTTTGAAAAGAGTGGCCTGTGAATGGTTACTATTCAATTTGTATTTTATTCCCCGCTGGTCATGGAATTGAGATCAGAAGAAAAAGTGAAAACACATGGCTGAGGTCAGTAGGATCAGAGAACCACCACATACAGCAAAGGGAAGGAAAAGCAATGGGAACTTGTGTGAAGAAATGGATTATATAAACAGAGCTTACCATCGCCTGCACCCCATTATCCTATAATTTACACTGCATGGGAGCAGAGAACTATATTAAACTAGTCAGAGGTTTCACCGTTGTTGGACAGCCTCGCCTTATGCCAATCAATTCCACTATATACTTTCAGACATGTTTAGAATTTTTGAGCTAATGTGTTTGTTTTAAATATCACAGGGAAATTATGACATCACCAGCAAATAATGTTGGGGAAGGCTGTCTTCCTTTTGAAGCATGCAGCAGTGAAACATGATTTTAATTACATAATCACTTTGAAACTGTAATTATACAATAAACGAGGAGGATTAAGTGGGAAGTATATAGTATATTAAAAATTGCTTAAGTCTTGAGAAAACAAACCGAACATACACAGACACAAAGTAAGAAAAAAACTCCTCATGGGGACTGGTGGATATGTTTGGGCAATCACGTTGATTCTGTTGTCGTGTCCAGGGGCTAAAAACCCACCAACAACTGGGAAAGTTTGCTTTCTTTTCCAAAGCAAGGAAACCTAGGAGTTTATTCCATTAGGGTTCAACACAAATCTGTTGACGTTTTGCAAAGCAGAAGTCCAGAAATGTGAGTGGAGGATTGCAAAGGGGTGGTTGTGTTGGTCTAGTTCAGCAAAACAAACAAGGAGTATTGTGGCACTTTTAAAGACTAACATTTATTTATTGCATGCACTTCCCTGAGAGAAAATCCCACTTCATCAGAGGCTTGAAGATGGAGAAGTACACATGAATGGGAGGAATATAAATGCAGAGAAGTGTAAGTCATAGGATGGGGTCAGACTGCTACAGCAAATCAGTGCAATTGTTTAGATTCAAACAGTGGAGAACAGCACATAGGAGGGAAAAGAGGACAAAAAGCAAAATTACCTGGTACCCATTTCAACAGGTAATTTTGCTTTCCTTTCCTTCACCTGCTTCCTATAAGCTGTTCTCTACTGTTTGAATCTAAACAACTGCACTGATTTGCTGTAATAGTCTGACCCCCATCCCATGACTTACACTTCTCTGCATTTATTTTCCTCCCATTCATGTATACTTCTCTATTTTCAAGCCTCTGATGAAGTGGGATTTTCTCCCAGGAAAGCACATGCCATAAATAAATGTGTTAGTCTTTAAAAGTGCCACCAGACTCCTTGTGAGTGCAGTGGAGAATGAAGGAGTGGCAACAACTAATTTATTAAAGCCCTGGGCAGCTATGTTTGTGCTTGTCATAGTACCTAAAACAAATACACTTTGTAGAAGGTGCTGGGTGAGGATGAACTGGGAATTCAGAGAAGGCAGCCAAAAGAAATCCAACAGCTGGGCATTTCAAACAGGTTTTTTTCTTCTCTGGAAGAAAGCGGGTCCTACATGCTCCTCTCAAATCAGGCGCAATCAGCAGTATAGCAGCTCACTCCAATATACAGGCACAGTATATTCCTTGTTTTCCCTAAAGATTTTACTCTTGTGCGTCCCAGATTGCCTTCCACAGGACGGCATGGATTCACTGATAACAATTTTTTTAAAAAAGTTTTCGCAGGTAAATAAATGTGTGTCACTTCAGCTCCGCCTCCCATTAATCGCGTTTACTAGTTTCCAGCAGACCCCTCCTGAGATCCAGAAGGGTTGATCTCCTCGTCACAAACAGGGAGCTGGAGTCCCTAACCCCAATCCACCTTCATCTCAAAAGACTGAGGAGGACAGAAATCTGCTTCCAAAAGGTGAATGAAGCTTTTCGTTGGGAGATAAGTTACATGAATCGTAATAATTGGGGGTGCACATATTTTTAGCTGACGTCTATGCTGTGTCTTACTCTTTCAACCAA
Organism: Podocnemis expansa; assembly: GCA_007922195.1. Taxonomy (NCBI): domain Eukaryota; kingdom Metazoa; phylum Chordata; order Testudines; family Podocnemididae; genus Podocnemis; species Podocnemis expansa. Next base: position 47,516,046 of record ML681990.1, on the reverse strand, counting down.
GCTGACATCTTGGGTATCTAACACTAACAATAATAGACTCAGCAACCAACCAAAGGATGCATCTGACCAAGTGGGTTGGAGCCCAGGAAAGCTTATGTCGGAAGAAATCTGTTAGTTATAAGGTGCCACAGGACTCTGGTTGTTTTTGCCGCACACCGACTAACAGGGCTACCCCTCTGGAAATTTCAGCCAAAGGGTTACGCCTCACTCTGCCCAGACTCCCATAGGAAAGCGCTCTCTGGGGGTGGGCCAGGAGGAGGTTTTCCACCTTTTGTTTTAAAGGACCTCTGTTTAACAAAGGGCAAGTTAACAGGCCCAAACTAATCCTTTTGGTTAGCTCAGCTGAAAGGATAATTAGGGTTCAGCGAAAGCGCGTCTAGAAATGCATCTAGAGACCCCAAACAGTGCGGATTTCACACCAACCAGGACCAAAGCAGGGCACACCCCCAGTTGCAGAAGGGATGGGACCCTCACCCTTCAGTGCACCAGCAAACCTCTGGCTTAGGAGGGTGGGGAAGAAATTTTGGACGTGGACAAGCCTCCCCAGGGCTGCCTGCTGAGGTTTCTGGTACCTTCCTCTGGAGCATCTGATGGGGCCCCTGCCAGGGCGCTGGGCTGGTTGGAGGCTGGCCTTGCCGGTTTGCAAGGGAAGGGGGCTCATTTATTTCTCCTGGGAAGCCCAGCTGCCAGGGCTAGGGTGCAATGGAGAGAGCGCAGAGCTGAAGAGAAGGGACCTACCCCTGGCCATAGGGCAGACAGCCGGTTTGCAGGGGAAGGCGCCTGGCTCCTGCACTCTTTGGAGAGACATTGCTGTGTCCCAAGCGCACAGCAGCTCTTCTCCCTCCCAGCCTGTCCCGCTGGCCAGCAGCTCCTCTGAGTGGCCCAGAGGCGTGTTACTAGTGAAGTGTCCCCACTGCCCCCAAAGAGTCACCCACAGCTGTGGCAGACAAGACAGCCCTGCTGGGGGGCCACGATCCGTCTCATCGGTCCCCTTTCCAGCCTGGGGAGAGGGCCCTGTGCTCCTGGAGCGAGCCAGCCTGCGGCTGTCAATACCCTCGGGGCTGCTCCTCCTGCTAATGAATACACCTCCAAGGGGACGGTCTTTGGGGGTCAATGAAGGGGCAGAAGAGCGACCCCCGAGCACACACAACGCATGTCCCCCCATTACCCGCAGAGGCAGCTCACGTAGGAAAAAAATAACCGTAGGCAGCGTTCGCTCAGGAAAGCCTCAAAAAATCCCCAAGCCCCGAAAATAAAAGGAAAGGGGCGCTCCCGGCCCCCCCCCCAACAGAGCCCGCCCTCCAACCGGACTAGCAGAGCCCCGGCAAGGCCATGGGTGAGCGGCTGCGGCGGGACGCAGCAGGGTGGGCAGCCGCCCCCAGGGAAATGCTGCTGCCACCCGCTTCTGGTTTGATCCTGAGCGGGGCAGATGAGGGTTAGTGGTCTCACTCCGATTCCTCCCCAGACGCAGGAGCGTCCAACAGACCATCAGCGAGAGGGAAACCCGTCCCAGAGGAACTGTTATTCTTACTGTACTCCCTGGTTTATTGGGTGGTTGGGTCAGCTCCTAAACCTCCTCGGCTTATTACAGGCAGTGAACCAAATACAGAGCAAGAGGGAGCCCCCAGAGCCACCTCTGCACACAGGGTGAGCGCCCGGAATGACCCAAAAGATGCTTCAGCAAACCACCCAAGGCGTCTGGTGATGCTTTTAAAGACCAAAAAATTCATTTATCGTATGAGCTTTCACTTCGGCAGACGCTTAAAGATGGAGAACTTCCAGCATGGGAGGAAAATCAAGGCAGGGGGTGTCAGTCATGGGATCAATGCAGCCTGTAAATCAGTCTGACCCTATCCTACGACTTACACTTCCCTGCATTTATTTTCTTCCCATTCTGTAAGTTTCCCATCTTCAAGTGTCTGACGAATTGGGATTTTCTCCCACAAAAGCTCGTGCGGTAATTAAATTTATTAATCTTTAAAGGAGCCACCAGACTCCTGGTTTGTTTCACGTGGAATGAGTGGTGCTACCCACCCTAGCCAGATCGGACGCTTTTCACTCAGCTCCCTTAACCTGCATTCATCACCCTTTTCTTTTCTGCCCTCGGCATCATTCAGTCCTCAGCTAGAAAACCGGAAGGCAGGAAAAAATACAAAGCAACCCGGTTTACTTTTCAAATCTCCGTTTGGGAGGGAGCCAGGGGACGCTACACTTGCACCGTTCGTTCACACCAGAGCATCTGTTCTGCCTGGCTTCCTAAGAAAAAGGTGGTCCCCAACGTTTTGAGCCAAGCGATACAAAAACGCCTGCCCCAGCCCCGCTCCCACGGGACAAACGGCCAGAACAACACAAATGCGAGCCGCGGTCAGATGATCCAATCTTACTAGCTGGCTAACAAATGAAGACCTGGGAGAAGCCAGCAAGAAGCCAACGAACAAGGCACTGAGCGGAGTCTGTGAACACAAGCCATCCGCAGCGCCCCACTCCACCCCTCGCTGAAGAACGGCGTCTATTCGGATGGGAAAGGCTCTGTTTACATTGGAGCACATCTGAATCGCATCAAGGGCTGGTGTTTACAGGAGATTTCCAATTACGGGCGCTTGTGAGCATTTATCAAGGGATTAACGTGGCTAACCGGTGCAACGCGCCACTTTTCCGGGACCTTGAAAGTGTGTTATGATTGCAGTGTGGCTTTATTGCATTAAAGTGGATTTTCACTTGATTAGCCCCGCAGAAGAGGGAGACTGGATGCTTGTTGACAAGTTCCAAAGTGGTTGTTGCTTACCCATATTGATGCTGGGTAGACACCCAGCAGTGTCTAGTTTGTTGAAGTCCCCCCCCCCCGGTTCACATTGGAGACACGCGATGGTCTGAATTTGTGAGGGATAGAGCAGTGTTTCCCAACCGGTGTGTCATGGCACACAGGTGTGCCACAAATTTTTTTGAAAAACTACTCAAAGAGCTCTGGATTGGCTCTTGAGGTCATTTGGAAACTATATGGTGGTGTGCCTCAAATTAATGCAAGGTAGTAAGGTGTGCCATGGCAGAGAAATTGTTGGGAATCACTGCAGTGAATAAGGCTGGAGCCCCCTAGGAAAGTTTCTATTTTTAAGAGCCTCAGTGGCTTAAAGAGAGCAGAAACCATTGACTGGGTCACACCACCCTCCCTGCAATGAATATACTGGGACCCCCCTGCCTGAAATTACTGCCCTGTTTGTTCACCCGGTATGTTGGGGCCATGGCAGGTTCCCCCCCTCCCCCCCAATCTTCCCATGACTAAGCTGTCCTTCACTGAGCACACATCTGGCAAACACGAAGTTCAAGGTAAAGGGTCCATTTTACCTAGTGAGCTGATAAGGGTTTCACGGAGCTGGAGAGATAATCGTGGCGCAGTGTTTGCCTTGGTTCAAAGAGCAGGTGCTGCACCGTCTTGGGGAACTGAGGCAGCCAGACCTATTGTTCCCCCATTGGCCTCCACAGCCCACCATGGGGGAGAGGGCGATGGAGGGACCCACATTTCTAACTAACCTGGCCAGAGCTCACCCCAAAGAGCCAGGCAGAAATCCCTCCACCTGGTTGTACCTCTCCTGAGGCCCAGTGCCTGAGGCCTTGTTATCTTTCCTTATCTGAGCACAGATCAGGTACTAGGAGCACATGAGGGGAGGGCAGCTGTCAGGAGCTCTGATCTGTTGCCAGCACCTCTGTGCTTCAACACATCCAAAAGGAGAAAATCAAGTCTTTCCTGGTTCATCGGAAGGCCCCCTCCCCCTGAGACCCCAGCAGCTGCTCTAGATAATGATCCTGACTTAAGCTCAGGCTTGTCCAACATGGGGCTGTGGGCCAGAATCCAGCCCGCCCAGGGCTTTTATCCAGCTGCAAGTGCTGCCACAAGAGCCTGGGAGCTGGAGCTACAGTTACCAGATGTCAGGCAAAAGGAGGACAGGTCCTCTTTTTTTATCTTCACATCCTCCATCCAGCAGGTATTTTAAAAATACATGATTTTGTTTGGCTTTTTACTTATGGGGTTAAAGTATGCTGGAACACCCCAGAACACCCTAATTTTAGGGGGAAGTGTTTTAGGGCCCCCTAAAAACAGAAGAATATTACATTAATACTACATTTTCTCCATGTGTCCTCCAATGTTCTCCTTTCCATGCTTTGGTATCTGGTAACCCCAGCTGGGGCTGGCCCAGGCTATCTGGAATACTCCATATCACTACATCAAGTGTGTGGGCAGATACTGAAATTTGTGCAAGCTAAAGCAAGGCCAGATATCACACTAATCATTATTTCACTAAAGTTTATTAATACAGATCAATTTGTATGTCTTATCTATCAAACATTTTCCAACCAGCCCCACAACTGAGAAAAGAATTGCAATGTGGCTCCTCATCCAAAAAGGTTGGATGCTCCTGCTTAAGCTAAGCTAACGAGTCACAGTCTGAATCAGGGTTTGGATCAGAAAAGCACAGCGTCTATTAAGCCAAGACAGACACTCTTCCCAAGGACCACTACAGGAACCTCTCAGTGCTTCTGTTAGCGATAGGCAGGCATTCAAGAAACAGAACACCCTTCTCTAGTTAGGCTGAATGGATCCGGATCGAGGCACGCACCTTTCCTTTCCACATTTTCAGTAAAACACGGAGCCAAGGGATGCCTCCCTCAACTGGGTTTTGTAAGGTTACAGAAGGGAACCTCTCGATCACACATTCACTGTCTCTAACCTAGCCGTCGTGCTAAGATAGGAGTAACTGTCTATGGAGTAAAATGTGCTTCCGGGGGTGGGGGTGGGGACCTCGCTTAGTTTGCCTGGTTAAACCCACTGTCATATGAAGTAATTGACTAAGCTAAAATAAGCAAGGTCACTGATCATCCCAAACCCCACTAATGCCCATAGACATCAGTCACTTCTGGAATCGGGAATCTTGAGAGGAGATTTCCATCACACACTTGGGATTTTGGCTGTATTAAAAGGTGCTGAAACCCTGAACTGAACTAAGTGCTTTGAAGCACAGAGAACCAGAGGGGAATGTTCTCCTCATGCTGGACCAGGGGTTCTGGATAAGCTGAGTAGAAAAGATCTTGGAGAGAATCCCAATATCTGTTACAAGGAGGAAGATGAATTTTTTTCTCTCCTTAACCTCTGGGGATAGGACAAGAAGCAATGGGCTTAAATTGCAGGTTGGACATTAGGAAAGGTATAAGAAATGAAATAAATTGATAAGAAAGTTTGTGAAATCTTGATCACTGGAACTTTTTAAGATCAGGTTAGCCCAGTGGTTCTTAACCCTTTGCAGGTCAACACACTTGGTGGCATATCACAGCCCTACAGGACACACCTGCCTCCCCCCCAACCTCCGGCCAAATTCAGCTTTCTCTCTGGCCCTTGGCCACACACTTAACTTTAACACTTAACCCTGCCTTGAGTGCAGAGGACCAGAGTAGATGACCTATGAAGGTCCCTTCAAGTCCTACCCTTCTATGAATCTATGGGTTGCTCCCCCAGATGTGCCATTGCAATGAGTAATAATGAGGAGTGGTAAAGATGCAAAGGAGATAGCAGTGCAAGCCAGAAGCCCATGGAGTAACACAATAATGGTGCCGCTAACAAATCATAATGACTAGTACTTTACCCTTGGATAGCTTTCTTTCGCTGAGTATCTTCAAGCACTGCACAGGCATTAATTAGGATGCATATGGCCCCTGTGAGTATTATTTGTTTGGGTAGGAGGGGTTAATAAAAAGGAGCACACCTAAACAGCCTTTAAGCACATATGGCAAGAAGTGAATACGAAGTACAATACAACAAAGAAAATGACTTTCCCTGCAAAACATTTATACTCACCAGCACACTGCACCTTATATTCTGACTTGAAGATCAGTAGAGTCCCTGTGAGGCAACCCACTCCTCCTCTGAGATCAATGCCAGAGCTGAGGATCCTGCAGTGAAAAATCTAGTCTCTTGTCTCTAGCTATTTAAGCCTACAGATTGTTAGTAAAAGCATCTCACCTGATCTCAGCCCTCTTAGCAGAGTATAGGGAGAGGGATGGTCTCTCAGGTAGTCAGGATCTGCACTACAGAAAGCCAGCAATATTCATGAACTGCCCTCAGGAAAGACAGAAGAGTAGTGTTAAGTGTTTCTTGTATCTGGCATCACTGCCTGACTCTAAGGCATTCTACCCTACAGAGTTTTGTCAACAGAAGTTACACTGATATACAGTCACTGCTGTCATTGAACTGCACCTGTGTCTCCTCTCCATGCTCCTTGTGCAAGTGGTGTGCATTTACAGAACCAGCTTTTGCATTGATACAAGGAGTAGTGCACTGTGGGTAGCTACTCCAATGTGCAACTGCAGGCAGGATGTTTTGGGAAAGGTAAGATTTGCAATGCCTCATGGGGCAGGCACAGCATCACACACAGTGACGGTTTCTGAGTCCTATCATTCCTTGAGCATCCAACAAGACTGATAGCCACTTTTCAGTTGCCCTGTGAGTCACACTGATATTTCAGAATACAAACGAAGCCCATACAAGTGGGACTGGCAGAAGTAGTGGGGAATGTATGACAGGGAGCGAATGATTGTGTACGCTTGTAAGAGAGTCAAGAGATGTGTATGTTGGGCCAGTGACTGTGTCCACACATCCTCTCTTTAAGTTCAGACAGCACTACTGGAAGCTAATTAGCAACTGATCCTGAGGCAGAAGCTGATGTTCTCCCTTCTCCCCATCCTAGCTCAGTTGGGGGCAGAGACATCCTAGTATTAGCGTCCCTCCCTGCTCGCCTGTAGTGGCCTCAGGAGTGCATGTGCAGGTGTGGAGAGCAGCATGCTTAGCTGTTTGTGAGCTCTCCATGGTGAGTAATTTCTAAACTTCCTGGAGCTTTGAAAGGGGAGGGGTGGTTGGCTGCAGAGCAGTAGAGTTTAAACTGCTGAGCAGCATGGTCACACTGGGCATTGTGGAATATGTCTGGAGGCCATTTAAAGTGATATAGCAAAGGCAGGGTCTACCATGATGTTCTGTTTAAACTTTGCCAAGAGAAGCTCTCCAATTCTCATCAAGGTGCTTTTATTTTGTTTAAAAGAAAAACCCCCCACCAACCAGACTGTTGTTGTCAGCTGTTTGTGTGATTGTAGTGTATACACCAGCACTCTTTTGCAGGAAAATAAAGCTGACTCTGGTTAACAAAACTCTCTAGTCTACACTAGCCAATACATGGGCAGTCGCATTCTGTATTGGATATAGCTTCAAGAGTTCTCTTACACACAATTCATTACAATAATCTAAGTTAGAGAATACAAAGGTAAGGGTGGCTGTGGGAAAGTCTATATATAAAGCCCAGGGAAAGGTATGATTTTAAACCAAATTCTGTAACAAAAGTTGGGTGGATACTCTTATTTTGATTTTATTCAGCTTTGTTTCAGGTTAACTTAATACTAGCAAGACCACAAAAGGGAAGACAGACTGTCTAGGCCAGTTTCTTAAGCAGGGGCCTAACCAAGATCCTCCTGAGAAAAAGTGGGCTCCTTTGGCAGTCACCAGCAATACAAACCAGAACATCCCCTCACTAGCTTTTACCAGGACTGAAGGAATAAATCCAGCTTTAAGGCCATAGCTCCATTATCCAGGATGGCTGTAAGTGAAACTGGCCAGAAAAGAGGCATCATTTGTCCCTTCTCAGCCTCACTCTTATTAGAGAGATTGCCCAGTCAGTCATGACTGATGTACACTCAGTACATCAATAAGAGTTCTTAAAGACAATACACACAGTAAGTTTGTATCTACATGGACAAGTTATACTGATGTAAGCTAAGCTAAGGTGTGAATTGCTATGGTCAAACTAGTATAACTCCTTGTGTGGAGACACTGAGTCCCACATAAAACAGTGCCTTTTCCAGGCTTAGCTTGTGTTGTTCTGGAAAGGGTTGAAGCTAAAAATGAAAAAATATTAACCTTTCTTTGGAATAAGTCACATGGAAGTTATGCAAATATACCTTCAGAGATATATCTCCACTATCATAACTGGCCAAACATTCCTGGGCTGAGAAACCCTAAGACATATTCATTTGCCCCTCTGGGCAATACTATAATTTGTTAATATTCTGCAGATTGAGACTTTGTGGATGGTCTGATAGAAGAAAATATTTCTTATTTGCCATAACACTGTAGCAAAATAATTAAAAATACTCCTCATCCAGACACAGAATGACTACAGAAGAGGCCATCCTCCCAAGTGGCTTCTAATCCACACCTCAGATCTGTCCTCTCCCTAACATGGAAAGATGCCTTATAAACCCAATCCCTCTGCACTGAAGATGCACTGTACTCCACTGAAGATCACAGAGCAGCTATTGACATGAATGGATCAGTGTGCGCAGAACCTGGGAATGCTGGCCAAGGTTACATAGTGGCTGTAGAACAGATCCTGAAAGGATTGGAGCACTGGTCTGCAGGGATTGATTATCAGAATATCATGTGTAATCCTGCTCGTCAGGGGTGATAATGTGTCTAAACAGAAAAGAGGTACAGAGTATTTGCACCCCCAATGATTTTCTGGCACTGAAGGACCCAAGTGATATTCTCCTGCAGTGGCATAGTGATGTTCTATTGGAGTGGGGATTTACACTGAGGGAAGACGGGTGGGGGCTGCTCTTTGTTTCCCTGGAGATTCCACCAAGGGCATCTTCAAATCACATTTGATGCTCCACAGACATTCGTTATGGAGGCAGCTGCAGTGAACCAGTGCATTTCCCATCACACTGATCATGCCTTTTCCTTAGGCACCACCACCCACTTTTGGCTGCACTGGCCTCCTCTGATCACTTGAAGAGGTTTTCCTACAGCTGGAAGTGAACTTAGTCATTTAATTGCAGCTAAACCTTCCTTGTAACCAAGACAGGTCCTTGCCTGCTTTCAAACATGAGGTGGCAGCAGTGTGGTGCCATGGAAGGGTACAGTGATGGATGGAGCCTAGGGGTCTTTAACCTCATGCATTCTTCCAACCATTATTCTTGCGATTGGAATAGGATGAAAGTCCTCCCAGACTGGTCAAGAGACCAGATCACTGGAAAAATATTTTATGATCCTGAGGAAAACAGAGAGAGACCAATAAACATACCCAGCCCCCAGCTTGCTTCTTTCAACATATCTTTACAGAACCAGTGGTTCCCAACCTCTGGCCCTTGGGCCAAAAGTGGCCTGTACCCACCTCCGCTGTGCAGTTGGGCTAAGGCTCCCCACCTCTCCTCTGGGCTTGGGACCTGACCCTGTCATAGGCACAAACCAGGATTTTGGGTTGTGGCAGTTTGAGGGTTTGCCATTAGATACGTATCCAGCCCTTTTTAAAAAATAAATTTAAAATTAAATTTTAATTAAAATTTTAATTAGACTGGTGGCCTTTCAGGGTTTTAAAAATTATATTTGTGGCCCTTGAGCCCAAAAAGGTTGGGAACCACTGCTCTAGAGTTATGGGTGGCTCAAAATCTGTTCATGTCAGTGTCACCAGCCTATTATTTTAAAGAAAGCTTAAAAATAAAAGTTCAAAACATGCTCATGTTAGTGGTACATCTGATATACAAGGAACCTGGATCACCAGCTTTGGCACCTTCCTTCTTAATTACCAGAACAGTTGGATGAAGAGCAGTAGCCCACTGGGCTAGCAGCTGTACAATATGATTCCATGCCATGACTCAAACTTTTCAGGTTATCCCTGAACTCACCAGGTGACAGGATGGGAGCACTGAGTATGCTTAGCCATCCAGGGTGGGGAAGAGAGGAGAAGGAATTCAGTCTCAGACAATACCATCTGCTGTATGTTCTTTAATTCTTATTAACGCTGCACCAACTCTTGATGTTGTTCTATTAACATGAGTTCAATGGATGATACAATGAGTCTGCTGCTAGGGACGGAAAATAGCTTTGGACACATGTCATGATAGGATTAGAAAAATACTAATCCGAATACAAGTTTTTAGGACTTTTGGAGGCTTCTGACACCAACAGCTGCAACTGGGATCTATTTCTCAGTTGCCTATCATTGCTGCACCAGCAGCATAATTTGATCCCCCCTGGATATTTACCCTGTACCACTAGTCAGCAGCTCTGTTTCTGGTGGAAAGCAAGGACTTCTCAGATTTCTATGGTCTGTCTGCAGCAATAACTCCCTTGATCCGTACTTTAGAGAGACACAGGGTTCTGATTAGGTACCTGATCCTTGTCTCCCTCAAAGAGAGTAACCTTCAACATAGATCCTGTGCTTGGTATCTTATAGTTGGTAGCATTTATTTCACATAGCTTTATCATTCACCAGGGCTAAACCATAATCCAGTGAAAACAAATGAGTTTAAACATAACTACATTTCATTATGCTGCAGGATTACATCTTTATAATAAGGTTTATAAAACACCTCCCTTGGCAACCTGAACTCCAAGAAACATAGAATAATGTAATAAAAGCACAGTTTAGAGCATTACTAAAACCACTCCCACATCATCAGAGGAGAACAACAAATACAAGTGAGATGATGGGAACAAGGTGATAGAATAGGGCTAACACAGGTCATTCTAGAAAAACCCAACATGGAAAAATATTTTAGCTGTTTAAAAATTTGGCAAGACAGGCTGAGAAAGAGAGGTGAATTCTATTCCCATAGCAAATAAGTGACAAGAATATGCAATAGGGGAAGCCCTAACTGGTGGGGGAACGTTGAGCTCTGATTATTATACAAGTGTCCCTTCTTCAGAATCAAGTGCATTTCCAATATCAAGTAAATAATGGGGTTTTTATGGCTGGGTGTGTTCAATGGAGCACCCTGTACTCTGGGACTCAGACTCAGCTCTCTGTTGGCCACCATTATCAGTCAACTACTTACCTGTTCTATGACAGACACTAGCAGACCAGGTGACAGCTCCTGCCAAGTCTGCTTGGAACTTAGAGAGGGCAATATTTCTAAGAATAAGCAGGGAATCGCCAAGCAGCATAGCTTGATGTCCATAAAGGGGACAAAGTTTGCATATTACAGCAGCTTCTACTACTGTTAGGAACCTGAGACTGTAACAGACTGATGTGTGCATGTTCACCTGCTTTAAAACTGTAGCCAATTGCCAGCATATGACCTGATGTACAGGCACCTCCTGGTGATGTTTCCAGGGAATAGCTCAATCAAAGCATACATCCATCTAGGTTTTGATGCTCCATCTCTCCTTTTTGTTTAGTCCTTCAACCTCCTGGCTGAGTCTCATCTCAGTTCTCCCTCCCCCCAAGTAGGATCTAGTCCTAGCTGGCCCACTTTGTGTCAGTGGCTGCCACTAGTCCAAACTCCACCTACTGGTGGTCTGGGGGAGGCCGGAGGGAACTGGGCCTGCCCACTTCTCCAGGCCCCAGTCTAGGCACCCTATGCACCACAACTTGGTGCTTCCTCAACTTAGTTTAGTGCACAGCTTGTTAGGTCCCCCAGGCCACATCCACACATCCTCACTGTACCTCTCAACCTTGTATTAGGGTTTGGGCTATGACCAAGACCCAGCACTCCCCACAGAGCTGGTCCTGCCTGCTGCACCCAGCTCAACAGCACAGCCTTCTATCCCACAAACCAAGAGAAGATTGCCTGGAATAAGGGAGGTAGCCTGCCTTTTATATAGGCTCCTGGGCCCTGACTGGCCTTGCAGTTGCTTGCCTGTATTGGCTATTCCTGTTTACAGGGTTTTTAACCCCTTTGTTACCAGAGCAGGTAAACTGCCCCACTACATGTGTAAATAACTCATTTCTTTTTCTTAGTTAATAAATCTTGAATTAGTTTATTACATGATTGGCTACAAGTCTTGTCTTTGCTAAAATATCTAAGATGCAATTGACCTAGAGTAAGTGACTGTTCCTTTGGGATTAGGAGTAACCTGAATAGTGATATGGTATTTCATGTAAGAGACCATCTATCACAAAGACGGGCTTGCCTGGGTGACAAGATAGATTGGCATGCCCAAGGGGACTGTTTTGGACTCCTTTGTTCTCAGATAACTCATGGAGGCTGTTCTAGTCCTTGTAAAGTTAAAACTTGCTACTTGGTTGGTGACATCTAGTTATAGAACACACAGCCACTTTGGGGTTTGTGCCCTGGCTTTTGTCAGTCAGCCCGAGTTGGGTACCCGTATTTGTCAGCCACTGCAAACAGTTTGATATGCTCCTCCCACAAATCTCTTCGTGCTTTCTTCCACAAAACCCCTTATGCATGGACTATGTCCCCTTTTCCCTATACCTGATGTTTACAATACTATGTTCCCCTCATTCAGTTCTGTCTCATAACACATTGCTGTTATAAAGCCCACAAAAAATAGCAGCATAGATGTTGAGGAAAAAGCATAATTTATGCAATTACAAAACACAACAAAGGAAATATTTATATGGCAAAAAAACTGCCTGTGTTTGATTGTCTCCCTCTTCCCCACTTAACATATGTTGGTCATCTACACAGACTGGAAACTCCTTGGGGACTATGTTTACCTGTATGTTTGTATAGTGCTTAGCACAAAAGTTCCCAGTGTGGTCCATGGGTAACTCACAGAGCACTTGATGAACTAATGACTGAGGTTTTGGACAGGGCCATCACACAGATCCAGTACCAAAATTGGAGGAACTTGCATTTAGAGGAAAGTCATGCCAAGAGGCACAAGGGGAGGCTTAGGTTGACTGCACAGTGCGAAGACAGGGTTTCAGTGAAGGGGCAGGTACTTGCTTTGCAGTTTCTAGAGCAGGAACAGCAGCTAATGGACAGACAGAGAGCTCAGCAGAAAGCTGTTTGACCAGCTGATCATAATGGCTGCAAGAGTATTGGCTATATCCCTGCAACACAGCCTGGGTCCCCTGTGTGGTACCCTGGGATCCAGTCCAGAACAACCTTGGGAGACTACATAGCTAAGTGACATATGGAATTGGGCCCCATGAGCAACTGGGCAGGGCAATCTTGCCCCATGCAATCCTGTCTTGATTCCCTCTTTTGTGGATACATCCACCTGCCTCCCTCAGAACCAAGTAGGCAGCAAATGAGGGAACTGGAATAAACCACAGGATGAAGTTTCTGTCTTTTACAAGGTTTCACTGTTTGTGCTTGTTTATTTTGGAAAAGTACTGTTCTTATTGTACTTGGTATGGTCATGGCAGCTGGCCTGCCTGGCAAAGGGCAAATGTTGTCCTTGTCTAATAAGTATTTATAAATAAAGCCTTTTCTGTCATCAAGAAGGTTTATTGATATCAGTGCACCACATCATACACTGTGCATTTAAGATAAAAATAAACACGCAACCAGGACCAATTAGGAATTAGTAAGCACGCAGGGCACAAGTGGCGATCCTAAGTGTCACGAGCAGCATCTGCCAGTGCAAATCTGCTATGCCCCAGTGCTGGTACTTCTCGATCCTAAGCGTGCCATCAGGTGCCTTTCATTGATGGTTTGGAGAAACCTGCCAAAATATGTCCACCAGTGCCTCACAGAAATTCTGTCTGTTTTCCTGTTTAGCACTTGCAAGGCCGTATCCGGAGTACTGGGTTTAGTTTTGGGGGTCCTTCCTACAGAAGGGATGTGGACAAATTGGAGAAACTCCAGGGCAGGGCAATGAAAATGACTAAGGTACTAGGTATGACTTCTGAGGAGAGGTTGAGGGAACTTGACTTATTTAGTGTGCAGAAAAGATGAATGAGGGGGGTGTTCATAGCAGCCTTTAATGACCTGAAGGAAGGGGTTCTAAAAGGGATGGAGCTAGGCTCTTCTCCATGGTGGGCCCATCTCTAGCCCAGCCCTGACAGCGGCTGGGGGTGGATCAGGCCTGCTGGTGCTGCCAGCCTCTGACTGGTTCGGATCCAGCTCCTGCTACTGCAGGCCAGCAGTTCGTGGCCCTGGCAGGCCCCATCTGGCTCCAGCCACTGCCTGCTGGCCAGCGGCAACCAGCTCAGACTTGGATCCAGCTCCTGCCGCTGCTGGCCAGTGGCAGGCAGCCCGGGCAGGCACCATCCAGCTCCAGCTGCTGCCTGCCAACCAGTGGCAAACACTAGGAGCTGGATCTGGTAGCCTGGGCTCTTTGTCTCTGGCTGGCAGGCAGCAGCTGAGGCTGGACTGGGCCCACCTAGGCTTCCTGCCATTGGCCAGCAGCAGTAGGAGCCCAATGAGGCCCTAGTGCCAGATTGAGCTCTGTGGTGGGGCTGCTTAGGAGTGGGAGGGCCCAGACCCCAATGCTTTTTTCAGAGGAGCAACACCGCTGGTGGTGGCAGAAACGCAGAACAAGGAGCAATGGTCTTGTAGTGGGGGAAGTCTGGGTTGGATATTAAGAAAAACTTTTTTGCTAGGAGGGTTGTAAAATACTAGAATGGGTTACCCAGGGAGGTGGTGAAATCTCCAGGCTTAGAAGTTTTTCAGAGCTGACTTGATGAAGTTCTGATTGGGATGATTTAGATGTGGATGGTACTACTTACAGCAGGGGAGTTGCACTAGATGATTTCCTGAGGGCATTTCCAACCCTAATCTATGATTGATTGACACAGGAATGAGAGCACAAGCAAGGGACATATCCAAACAGGCACTTCCTCCATATTGCTACTGCCGGTAATTGGGAGTTTACAGACCAGAAAGGCTGTGTTGGCCCGTTATTCAAAGTTCCTGTAATGTGCAGGATGGAGAGTCAAATTTTTCCACTGTGCACCACAGTCAAAGGACCAGAGCAGCCACATTTCAGGAGGGCACTAGGGCCTGTGTGATAGGGCTAGTTTAACTTGGGTCTGCGTGCTGTAGTTTGGACACTAGAACCCCAGATTAGGAAAAAAAAAAAAAACAAAAAAAACGTAGTTGACAATCAGCATAGACGCTCAAGCCTTGAGTTCTATAACCCAGGATCTCCTTGCTCAAGTCTCACTAGCCCTCCGTTGCAGTGTAATTATACCCTCCACAGCTGGAAGGGCATCATTCCATGACGCTTCAATGGGTAGCACTTTTATTCCATTTCCTCTCTGTGACTTCTGCAGCAAAGAAGCATTATTCTCATTTTTACAGATGAGAAACTACAGCACAGAGCAGCTAAGTGACTTGCCAGAGATCATCCAGGAAGCCCATGACATACTAGGGAATTGAACCAGGGTCACCCACATCCCAATCATACTACCACCCCAACCACCAGGCCAGCCAGCTAGCTGCCCCAGCAGCCTCTTTTTCTGTTTTATTATATTGCTCAAGTAATAGCTAGGTAAAGTGATATTTCTCACTGAAGGAAGAGATTTGGGTGGTTTGAAGGTGGTATCTGTTCAGAAGACCAAATGAGAGAAATGAAACAAATCTGGCATCCAGTTAATGGTTCCTGCTGCTGGGACTTTCTACACTAACAGTGTAGAACATACAAATGAAACCAGCCAGTTTCCCTGGGGAGGTCACGAATGGTCCATGGACCAGTCTGGGAACATCTGTGCTAAGTACTGTACAAACATAAAGGTAAGCATGGTCCTATACACGTTCTCATCGTCTGTGACTGATTCTGTTCTCTCCATCTCCTCTCATTTTTGGCATTTAGAATATCAGCATTTCTTCCAGATGAACGTCTGGATCAAGACAATGATTTGGCATAAGCCCAGAAGTTGTCCTCCCCCTCCCTTTGATTCTAAAAACTAAATTGTGGGGCATGATATGAAGCCAAGAATTTGTAGGTAAAAAGCAGCCAGAGGCTGTTTTTTGTCCATTGCAGATGGTGATGTGATGTTATAGTCTTGATGTTCTTTTCCATTTGCTTTATGGGCAACTTCCATGACAGCAACTGATGGAAGCTGAGGTTCTCAAGTTAACAGTGTCCAGATGTAAGTGGAGGTGGCTTTGTTGATGGGTTTACTCAGAGGGCTCTTTCTTCAAAAATTCACCTTGCTGTGGCCTGAGAGAGCCAGTCCAGCTTTTAACTGAGGCATTTAGCTAAGCAAGGAAATGGGCGAAGTCAATCAGCTCATCTAGAGGGAAGGAGTACTGGGAGATATACAAGGGCAGGACCTATGTGTCTGGATAAAAGAAGGGGCAAGAAAGAGAAGTTGAGATAGCAGACAGGCGAAGGGGGGGGGGAGACTGGTTTGGGGAAAACGATAGGCCTGCAAGACACCTACCTCTAAAATATGGAATTGAACCCAGTAATCCTGAGCCTCTATGTTCCCCTCCCATCAACAAATAGTTGTGAACCCCACTGGCAAAATGTGTATCATTCCCCTCTAATGCCTAGTCCACATAGAAGATAACAGTCTACATCACTTTCTCTATTAGCTTCCGAGTTCCAGGTCAATGCTGTGCAGCTAAAGCTACTAACCCTACTGATTTCCCCAGCCTGAAGAGGTTAATATGATCCTACATAATAAAATTTCAATGCTTGGGGTAAGGAGGATGAAAAGCAATTTTGAACAACTACCCATTCATGGAATGAGAGAGTCCTCTGTGTGTACAGGGGTGATGGGAACGTACATAATTAAAGGCTTTGTCATAATGCATATGCACAGCAGCCCTGAATAAAAGTTGCCCATTCAGCCTGAATTCTGGCATTTCCTAGCCACTGAGTGCTTGACTTCACAACCTTAACAGTCTCTTAAATAGAGGTGTCTCACTGTTCTGTAGGAGAGGGCAGGGCCAGATTAAGCATGCTCAGGGCCTTGGCCTGGGGCCCTG
This sequence comes from Podocnemis expansa, assembly GCA_007922195.1. Lineage (NCBI taxonomy): Eukaryota > Metazoa > Chordata > Testudines > Podocnemididae > Podocnemis > Podocnemis expansa. Next base: position 47,499,381 of record ML681990.1, on the reverse strand, counting down.
GCCCCACACCACAGCAGTCTGAAGGCAGGCCAGTACTGGGAAGTGTGGTCCTGGGGCCAGAGGCCACTCTCCACAACCCACCCACCCCAGCCTTTCTGCCCTGTGGGAAGCGCCAGCTGGCATGTGGTGCGGCTTCCAGTGCAGCCCCCCGAGGGCCATAGGCCCTGGGAGACCATGCCAGCTGCATCACATACCAGCCTGCCCCACCTCTGGAGAGAGTGAACAGGCGCTGGCCTGCCCCTCCCCAGGTATGGATCAGCCAGCCCAGGAGAAGTGCAGGAGCATAGAACCCAGCCTCTGGCAGGGCCCTGGCCCTCCACCCAGCACTGGCAGGCCAGGGGCCCTCCCAGTACCTCTCCCAACCCCACCAGCACTGAGCAGGAGCCTTAGCAACTGGAGCCCAGGGCCCCCCTTTAGGCTGGGGCTCAGGGCTTCAGTCACTATAGCCCCTGCATTGAGTCAGCCACGGGAGAGGGGAGAGCTCACTTATGTCACATAGGCTCATCCTAGAGTCGGGGTGCTTGAAGCTAATGACACCTATTAATTCCATGGTGAGCCTGCCCCTCTCTATAAGGTTGTGTAAAGAAGGTGCCATGAAGATGCACTGGCTCCTCCCTATTCTCTTTAGGGTGATGTGGGGCCACCTGGTGACTGCGACTAGCCCTTGCACAGGATGTAGAGGGGAGGCTCTGGTGTGCCCACCAATTGTGTTCTGCCATACTTCATAGAAGCATTTGATGTTAATCCAAAGAGCAAGCAAGCCAAGATACCATCATATTTAAGGTGGTTTCTGCTTGATTTCTTTGGCAATTGTGATGTTGACTACATTGAGGCAAGAGAAAAGCAATCACATGAAAGGATGAAACATTACGTGACATAAGTCAGTATGAAGGTAATAAAGGGGCAGCAAGGCAGAGCAAGCCATTGTTATAGGCCACCAAAAACAAAACAAAGCGAAACAAAACAAAACAAAACAAGCCAACCAACAGAACAAACAAAACCTACCACACACATACACCATACCCAACCCCATGCATACGCTGTGAACCAGAGGCCTCTACAAAGTTGCATAGAAACCCAAAGAAGAAAATAGCCAATATTCCTCCCACAAAATGGCTTACCAACATAACAGCCAGCTAGAATGTCCTCCATGATGAAACACCCATAGAAATACCAACAAAGGAACAGCAGGAAGTCTATGTAAGTGACCAAACAAGAGAAGAGACAAGATTAAATAGTGCCATACACAGTGCAAACAATAAAAATATCTAACCATCACAGCTCACTATTGTGACTAGGCCTGCCACCGCTCCCCAAATCAAATAGCTAAACAGATTTTCATTGTGGAAGAATGATCTTTCTTACCATTTCTTCCTTTCCCTCCTATACTCATTTCCTCTATAACAGTACCTTTTTCGTTTTGTTCAACCATGTGCTTCATTTTTATCTTGTTTATAGGTCTGTCTCAAGGTATTCTTCTCACTGCTGGAGCACCTCCTTCTGGCTGCATTTGATGAGTACCTCTTAGAGCCTATCATGGTTCTTTGGCCTGTAGTCTTGCTCTTCTGTGCTACAGCCCCTCTCTTGCTTCTCAGGAGCTATCACCTCATCTTTGTGTTTTAACCCTCTGGCCAAGACATACAGTCCTCCTCTTCCAGGGTGCTATCGAACTCTTCCATACCACCCCAAGCAGTCCTTAAACCAGGGGTCTCAAACACATGGCCTGTAGGCCGCATGCGGCCCCTGGAGCTATTTCCTGTGGCCTGCGACAACACGATCATTACTGATATTTGCAATATCATTGTATGAAAAGGTTTCAGTGGTGCAGCCCTCAGGCTAATGTACTAGTCCTCATGCAGCCCTCTACTAGTCCTCATGTGGCCCTTGTGGTGATTTGAGTTTGAGACCCCTGCCTTAAACCCACTACCCTGATGGAACCAGTCCCTCAGTGACTGAAACAGATGGTCCCAGACAATCTTCAAGTTCACTGCCTAGATTGTGTGACTCATTCAGGATGCATCTACACTGGCAAGTTAGTTTGAATTAGGGAGCCTTAATTTGAACTGACTTAGTCCCTGTCCACCATAGACTTTCACTAATTCGAATTAAGGAATCCTTTAATTTGAACTAATGAAAGCTTAAGTTTGAATTAGTAACACCTGCATTTAGATCAAACTAAGTGCTTAGTTCGATTCTTAGTTTGAACGAAGGGCAGTATAGATCAGGATTAAGCCTTAATTCAAACTAAATAAATTTGAATTAGGGCAGTTAGTTCACATTATCAAAGTGCACTAATTTGACTTAATATTTGTTAATTCTACCTACTAAGGGTCAGGTTTAGTTCAAATTAAGGTTGAACTTATTAGTTTGACTTTGTTAATTTGAACTAACTTTTGTAGTGTAGACATAGCCTCAGTGACTAGGACAGGGCAGTTTTGAGTTCCCACTGGGGTTCCAGCCCAGGAACCTTACTTACAGCAGTTGAAGTCCATAAAATCACAGATCTTCCTGCCACTGCCATAGAGTGCTTCCTACTTTGCCAATAACAGCTCACCTTCTTCCCCTCTTTTAAACCCCTATATGTTCAGTCTGCCAGACAACTCTTCCTCTTAGTCCAAATCTCTGTATCTCTCATAGTTCCAAAGAGAGTGATTACAACCCTTCTCCCTACAGCCTTCCTGCCTGCTACTAACCCCTTGATTCATAGAAGCCCCACCTGTTCCTGCACAGGTGAGTTTTCCTTAATTATAGCTTTCCTCACAGACTAAATGCCCTCTTCTCTGGGCCTACGGCTAATTAGTACCAGCAACCAGGAACTAACTTTTGTTCCCCTGGTCCCTGCTAGCAACTCCTCTGTCCAAGGTACTCTCTATTCTCTCAGCTTCTCAGGCACTTACTCTTCATTCCCCGAGCACCCATCCATCACTGATGCTGTTCTGTGGCTGCCCAGCAGCATCCTTTTATGTGAGCCTGCTAGGCCCTGACTGGCTGCTCCTTGTAGCCTCCCTCCAATGGCTACTTCCTGTGCAGTCTCCCAAGGCTGCTTGGAGAGTTCATCTCCACTGATCCTCTCTGAGAGAGGGTGTGGCAGTTCCAGGAGGCCTCCACTGGTCTCTTAAATGTCCCATCACAGGCGACCATAATTCCTTTTCCTCTAATGGTTAAAGCACACCACATTTATGTAAGAAAAAACAATGTTCTAATAGGGCACTAGCTCCTTCTACACAATTACTAAATAACTGAGTTTGTAGATGCTTGACCATGGTTTACCTAAATATATTCATCTAATATAAGATTTATTATTACATTGAATCAATGTACATCATTAAAAACTATTGCTTGATGAGGAAATCTGCATGGGAGGTAATTACACTTCCACTCTGTTCTTATAACCACAACACCTTGACTTTGTATCATGTCATAACAAGAAAACCTATTAGAATTCAGGACTTTATCAACCATTCTACTGAATGTGTAGTTTACATTTGTCTTTAGAATATTCTCTGTTGACTGCATACAAAAATGCTACAAAAATATGTTTTGGCTAAATATTGTATGGGTCAGTGCATGGGCCACCAGCTTTTTGAGCGGGTAACCTTTTGGCCATCAAAATGTCCATGTAACTCTAAGAAACCCCAAGGAGGGTTCACTGTTCTGTTAAAGTAATTCCTGACAGGTCTGATGGATTCACTATTCCTAACACATTGCTTTCATTATATTCATCCAAAGAAAGTAGAGTGAGGCTTTTAATAAAGTGTAGCCTTTCTGCCAATTGGAGTTAGCAGCAGCAAGTGCTGGGTTCAACATCTAGGGGTTCCTTTCAACTATACAACACAAAACTCACTCATGCCACACCCCATAAGCTGAGACAATTACACACCATCTTTGGGTGCCTCTAGAGGCAATACTTTCCCTCTTTTAAGCACAGAGACTGAGTTTAGAAGAGAAACTTTTAATAGAAATGGGAAAAGGAAGCTGGCATTAACTTGGGGGAACATCACAAGCAGGGTTCACACACAAAATCATGAACAAAATGCTCACCCAGAGGATGTGAGGCAGTTTCTTTATCACTTCAGAGTCTCAAGTCCAGTTCCTTTAATATGCCCCTCCCTTCACGTTACCCCACTCTCAGGCCTTGTCTTCAGTCAGCAGCAGACTCAGAGTCTGGAGGCGCAGCTACAGAACTCACCTGCTTCCAATTGGGGCTGGTGGCAGGGGTGGGGGTGGCAAAAAGGGCCCTTGCTTGCTCCACCATCCAGTCACTACATTCCAGCTGCCCTGCTGGCTACCCATTCCTTCCTCCCCCCCAACCTTCATAGGCTTCTCTCTGGCATCAAAGCCCCTTGCTTAGCCTGTTCACTCTGGATGATGATGACCCTTCAGTCAGACCAGGCTAAGCACAAGTTGCTGCCTTTTGCTTATTAGTAAAGGGAGATTACCCCCTGCATTTAACTAAAGTAATATGTAATCTAGCATCAGCTAAAGGGGTCATTTGGGCAAAGCAGTCCCATGATGCTGAGCACCTGCATAGGCTAGGTGTGTCCTCATGCAAAAACCAGCTCAGCAGGCAAGAATTCATTCAGACCCTGCTTACAAAGGTTATGTTATACTCATCCTCAGCATTATTTTGCTGTATGTGCAGGTGATATTTAAGGAATTGTGTATATACACAGTGAAGAAGTCTGAATCAAAGCAGGGTTGACAAGCAGGTTTTGACCAGACAAAGGATGTATAGTCTCTTATGTGCCTTAGTTCAGATGTAAAATAAGCATTTTAAGCCATCACAATGGACGCCTGTTTGCATCTGACATCAACACAAGGATGTGAAGGCAACATAGAGCCAGCACACAAAAGATTAACCATGGGGTCACTTTGACTCTGGTGATGAAACAGTGAGTTTGGGGAATACAAGGAGAAGGCAGTAAAGATGCCCCTTCATCCTTCACTGAGGAAGCAACAAGGACAATACGTTTTGCATTCATAAAAGGGGCATCCCAGCCACATTGGTTGGGGATGGTGGGAGAGTGCTGTGAGAGAAGCTACTTTAGAGAAGAGTTTTAGTCTGTTAAAGGTAAGTGGAGAATCTAGAAAGCATATTATATTTTTTGTATTATATGTTACGATTCCTGTTTCCATCATTATCCTTATTCACACTATCTTAAATCTTGGCCTCTGATATTGAACATGGTTGTTTTCACTATATCTTAGGGCTGTGCTATTACATTGGAGCTAATCCTCATCTGAACCAAACAAGCTGGTATGTGTACTGTTCCTTTGGGCACACCATAGGTGGGGTTTCTGACAGTGTCCAGTGGTTAAGGGGAATGCTTCAAGACAGCTTGGGGATTGGGGTACACTTATTGTTAACCTGTCAGGCAAAGTAAAGGCTGGCAGAGCCCTTAGGAGATTGTTTGGGTAACCACTGGACTGTTGAAGTCAGTGTGCTGGCACCCAGTTAAGTTCCCAGGCAGCTGGCACCTTTAACTGGCACCCAGTTATGCCCCAACAAATCTTCCCCTGGCTGGAGGCAAGGGGGTAACAAGGTGACTCACAGCTGTGAGCCTGCTGAGGAAACATCACAGTCCTTGTTACCAGTTGGGTGGGGCTGTCTGCATGTCCTTCTGACTGGTTTTATTAAACCCGTTTTTTTATCTAATTATCAACAAAATCCAACAATATCTGGTCACAGTAGAGGGCACCTACTTATCTCCTTCCATATCACTGCAGTGGGGGCTTCACAAAGTACCAGCTCCGGTTGCCGCCTTTCACATACACTCCATCCCAAAAGCTTCTTGGCTGATCAACCAGGAACAAAAATCACGGCTGCTTCTAGCTACCTCTGAGAAGCACAAAGGTGCCACAGAACTCTTGTTGTTTTTGCTATATACAGACTAACACAGTTACCCCTCTGGAACAAAAGTGATAGCCACAGAAGTCGACAACAATGGGGTGGGAGGTATGTCAGCCTAATCCAGGGGATGAAGGATCTCCAGCACCAGCAGGAGAGAGTGAACAAAGGGGAACAAGATATTAGATACAGGTTTGGCACTACTCTGGAGTTTGACAAGAAGAACAGTTGTATCCTTGGAGCACTTCAGCCACTATACCTATTGGCCAATCTTAAATTATTGCTGCCACTGTTATCTAAGGGTTCCAGTAATGGCCTGGGTACTGTACTTATATAAAAGGACACATGGTCACTAAACTGAATAGATTATATTCTTCAGGTATGACTCCCTTAGGGTCTATGTTTATCCTTAGTTCAAAAAAATTAAGAAGGGAAGTTTCTGCAAACTAGTGGCTGTGCTAAGTCACAGCAGGATTTTTGTATTGTTGCCAAAGATTTGTGTTTTTATGAAGAGGCACATTTATGACATGCAAATTTGCATATTTATGATACTTCTCTTTTATTCTGGCTGATTCTGCAATCCTTGAAATTATAGTAGGGTAGAAAGATTTTCTGCATTATTCATGTCATTGCTTGAATCTTACTAGGCAAAGTGCTAAAGAACTTTCCCAAAGTTCCCTTGATTTAAAAAGGTACACTGCAAGTGTAAAAGTCTTACTCTCTGGAGTTTAACCCAAGATCTGTCAAGACAACTTTCTCTGATGGAATAAGGGTGTTTTTCAATGCATTTATCTTGTAGAGATATATAGGGCTAAATTTTCAAGGGGCTCTCAACTCAACCTCCATTGTACATGTGCAAAACTTTGGCTGTACAAACACTTACTTGCATGTGTAGTTTTTGACCTAAACAATTGTGCATACAGTTAAGTCTCTCATGTGTGCAACTGTTGACTGCTCCAAGTGTACCTGGGCATATTTGTTCACATAAACTAACATGCATAAAAATGGAGGCCTAATTTTGAAATAGCAGGTCATAATTTTTTCATAAATGCTGCTTCACATGGTATGTTGTTGTATATTAGCTACTTAGAACCTGATTTTTATCTCCTGTGCAATGGCATAAAACAAGTGCATCTCCTTTTAAGTCAAAGGAGTGCCTGAGTCCTAATCTACACTAGTCTACTTTTCAGTGGCAGTTGACAGGAGATACAAAAGGAACATAAAATACTTGCATATCTCCTGCTGCCTTACTAACGCCTACTTACCCCCTGCACACACAGCACTAAGGTGATCAGAAATGCTGTCTCGTTGACTTAGCGCTACAGGGCTAGAGTGACAGCATTGAGCTGTAACTCGATTGAGTGCATCTTGACAGACCACTCAGTCAAACCCAGAAGAGCCAACTGACGGCAGTTTGTCAGTATGCTCTTCCAGATGCAATTGAACAGTCTGTCAAGACACCCTCAATCAATTTACAGCTCAATGCTATAATTCTAGCCCTATAAATGGAGTACCGCTAAGTCAACCAGACAGCATTTCTGGTTGCCTTAGCACAGCGTATACAAGGAGGTAAGTGGTAGTTAGTAAGGTGATGGGAGATACACAAGGTATTTTACATACTTTGCGTATCTCCCATCAACGGCTGCCAAAAAGTGCAGGGCGTATAGGGTAGGACTGAGTACAGTGTTAATGAGGTCAGAACTAGGACCTTATCTAAGTTTGGAACATTGCATGGATTCCTGTGAATCTAACTTATTTTTAATAATAGATATTGTAGGCTCAGATTTAAGTTTTTTGGTCTGAATTCTTCAAAGCCTTAGAATATCATAGGCTTCAAAACTTTAGCATATCATGAATTCTTCAAAGGCTTTAGACTGTTGTATTTTTTTTCAGATATTATGTCTGTCATAGTATGATCATCCCCAAAGCAGTGAAACTGCTTTTGAAAGCTTATATTATGATTCTGAGTGCCAAGAAGAAAAATAGTAGGCTAACTGATAATAAAAAGCTCAGTGAAAATCAGTCTTCTAAAGCAATGCTGTTTTCATGTAAATAATGTCTACTACTGTGCAAAGTCCATATGAGTATTTTCCCCCTTGTACTTAGAGAAGTCTTACTTTTGTTTACTGGATAATTATTTTTTAGCAAATAAGTGTACTGTGACGTAGTGGTCTGAGAGCACAGGACAGGAAGCCTGGAATCTGTAGGTTTGAAATCTGGCTCTAACACTAACATCGTCTGTAACTTTGGACAAGGCCTGAGACTTTTAAAGGTATTTAGATGTTGCTATGTTCATTGTTGCAACAACTAAGTTAGGAGCCCAAATCTCATTTTCTAAAGGAATTTAAGCACTTTGGGTTAAAGCCAATTGTCTTTCAATAGGATTTAGAAACCAAAATGCCTAAATCTCTTTTGAAAATGAGAGTTAGGTATTGCTGTGATCAGTGTCATATCTTTAAAAAAATTGGGCCAAAGGCCAAACCTATCAAAAGTGGATGTCTAAAGTTAGACAGCTAAATCCTTATTTAAGCTCCAAAATATAAGTGACCTGATTTTCTTTTTCTTCCATTTATCTACTGTCTTGTGACCCTGCCAGCAGGTTTGATAATTTGGGGATCTTGGGGAGGGGGCAATTACTGCACCAGTGGGGTACAACTTAATCTTTATTAGAAACGGGTATTGATGTAAAGTGAGTTATGGGGTGTATGGAGTTTGTCATGGCTTTTTTCAATGGGTTTGTGAAATACACTTAACTTTATGGGGTGGAACAAGTTGGGGGACAATGGGGGTTCTCAACTATCTTAACTTACAGTTATAAACCAACTCACAGTGACTTAAAAGATGTTCCAATACCATATAAGAGAAGGGGGTGCCATACAACTTAGTATGCCGCAGTGGCAGAGAAGAGTGAAAACAAGCAGGGGAGCAGGAGTTTCAAGGTTGGAGGGGCTCAAAGAAGAAGAGGGGCAAGTAGGGGGGTAGAGACAGTGGGATGGGGAAGTACGTGGGAGTTCGGGGCAACAGGGGAAGCAGGGGCTGAACAGAGGTTCAGGGGTTTGAAACGGAGGCAGAGGGGAGCTGAGTCGCGGCAGAGGAAGAGGGAGCCACAGGAAGCGGCTGCGGAGGAAGGGGGAGCTGTGGGAAGCGGCGGGGACAAGGAAAGGGGAAAGGAGCTGTGGGGAAGTCGAGGCACACGGGGGAATTCAAGAAATAAAGAGGGGACAAGGAAAGTTTAAGAAAAAAGTTTATTTAACCCAGGGGAGTCACAGAGGGGAAAGCAAAATGACTTAGCAAAGCAACTCTAAGGGTTACAAACTAAATGAAACAATCTTACAATCTATCTTAACACTTCTAAGACTTACAGACTAAACTGAAACAATGTTGCAACTTAATGTAGCACTTCTAAGACAAGTTCAAACAAATTAGAGGGGAGAGATACAACAAACAATACAGAGCAATGTCAAACAATTGGAGACATGGGAACTTTTTTAAACAGTGAAGAGTGAAGCAGCAATCTAAAAAAAAGAAGCCAGAAGGCAAAAGACAAGCCTGCTCTTAGGAGCGTGGGCTTGTTGCAGCTGGGAGAGAGCAATGGCAAAAACAGCAGCCAAAGAGGAGGTAATTTGTTTTAAAGAAAGCTGCAGGGGCAGGCTCTTACCAGTTCCACCACCACCACCAGCAGCAGCAGCAGCAGCGTTACAGGCAAGAGAGTGAGACTCATTACTTGGCCGGCAGTTTTAATCGTGGTATGCTCGGGGGAGAACTCATGAGCAGAGGAGGTCAGCATCTGGGCGATCAGGCCAGACAGGATGTCAGGAACCATCCTGCCTGATCAATCCAAACCCTGAGTTTTTAAACTGTTTGTTTCCCGCCAGTGGCTGTGATTGGCCACAGTTACAGGTAAGGGGGAAACTCAGGTGGGCATGACTCATGCCTTCACTATTTCAAAGATCTTGCAATTTGGCAGTGCCCACCTACGCCAAGCCCTGTAGAACTCAATTGGGTGTCAATGGCCATCTAGTTCAGTTGAAGGGGCCATCTGCTCCCCTTTACATACATAACGTACCTAACTGATGGCCCGGGAGGGGCAGCCATCCAATTAACTTAATGGGCAACGGACACCTTGGTTCTTATAAAGATGCTTATCCCTGTGATAACTGAGCATTTCATTTCAAAGGTGCTGAAGACATGCAGCTCCTGCTGGATTCACAAGCTTTACTTCTGTGTGTGCAAATTGAGTATTTCTGTGTACATTCTGGGACTTAACCATGCAAACACCAAATTTCCATGTGCAAAAAAAGTTTGAGAACACATATGTGGGTGCTGCAAACACTTGCATGCTTTGTGGGGAACTCTTTGGCCTTTGAAAATTTATCCTCAAGATGCTAGGTAATGTATTTTAAAACAAAATCCCATTGTAGGCCTGATCTTTAAGTGTGTTGAGCATCCACAACTATCACGTTAAATAATAGGAGAGAAAGGGGTGCTCAGCACCTCTGAGGATCAAGCTTTTTCTCAGTAACATTTTGCTTTATCAGTACGTTATTCAAAAATAGACAGTGTATTTAGTTGCTGCTGGATTTATTTAGTTCTCTCTTCTGTCTTTCAGCATTTTTTGAAAATCAAATACTAACATCACTACAGATATTTTACTGACAAGTTAAATGGCTCCCTAGCTGACCGTAACACCATCATCAACCTGGTATTGTGTATTATTGCTGTATTTTGTGTGCACTCTTCATACAGCACATCCAGCACTCCTCTAACCAATATGCCAGTCATGTCAAAGGCTTCAAGTTTTCTGTTATAAGACAAGAGTGTGCCATGGCCTGGCAGATTCTCAAGACAGGGAAAAGGGCCCAAGGCTAATGGAGATGGTTTCTCAGTGATAGTCCTTCAGTGAAGTGTTAAGAGTCTCTCTAGGGCAGGGTTTTTGTCTGGGAAGCACTTCAATAGGCCAGTTTAGACGTGAGTTTACTGCCTAACACAAAATATAATTCATAATTTGATACAGACATATTCCATTTCATCACACATCTTTGGGAACAAGCAAAACTCAGCCTGATAGCATATAATACTTACATAGTCAGTTTGGCTGAAGTTCTCTTTCCTTTGCCTGACACATGAGGTAGCATGAGCAGTTGTGGACCAAGTGGTTGGGAGCTTTTCCCCATCCTTTCATGAAGCCCAGAATAGGAGGGGAAGAATAAATAAAGTCAGCTGGACTCACCAAGCCACCTAGCCTGATATTCCATTCCAATATTCACCTCACAGTACTTGATGAAAATGAGTTGTGGTAAGGCAACATCACAAAGCAAAAGCGAGACATCAATGTGTGACTCCAGGTGTACCAGTCAGTGGCAATGTTTTTTTGTTCTTCACCATGGAGGGCTAGATCCACAGACTGTCCCTGTGGGGCTTAGTGTAACTCAGTAGGAATGAGAATGACACCAGGTACCCGTCTGGTTTTGGTGTGATGCAAAGCAACTTTAGCAGACCAGATAATCTGTTCCATTATTGTTACTAATGGTGATGTAGCATTTTTAGACATCTGGTAGTTGACCCTGCCAGCAGGTTCAGAAATTTGAGGACCTTAGGGGGCAATCACTGCACCAGGGGTGGTACGGGGTAATCTTTATTAAAACAGGTATGGGAGTGGGGTGAGTGGTGGGGTGTATACGTGGTGCTTGTCACGGTGTTTCTAAGGGGGTGTTGTGGTGTGCTTAACTCTGTGGAGTGGGACAGGTGGGGGGCAATGAGGACTCCCTACAGTCATAAACCCACTCACTCTAACTTAAAAGATGTTTCTATATGGTATGAATAGAAGGGGGTGCAATGCAAATTAGTATGCCACAGTAGCAGAGGGGAGAGAACGCAACTGGGGGGAAGCAGGATCAGCAAGCTCAGAGGGGCTCAAAGAAGGGGAGGGCAAGTGGGCTGAGGACACAGGTGGGGGGCTTGGGGCAGCGGAGAGCAGGAGCGGGGAGTTGGCGGCAGTGGCGGAGAGGGGTTTAGGGGAGAGGGGAAGCAAGTGGGGGGGTGAGTAGGAATGGCGGGACGGAGACACATGTGGGAGTTAGGGCAGGGAGACAGAGGCAGGCGTGGGGTTGGGACACAGGTGGGGGTTCAGGGAAGCAGGAGGGGCTGAACAGGGGTTCAAGGGTTTGGGAGGGAGGCAGTAGGGGACTTTATGGCAGGGAAGGGAGCAGTGGCAGGAGGAAAGGGGAAGAGGAGAAGGAGAAGGAAAGGGAAGGAAGGGGGGGCAGGAGCGGAGGCAAGAGGGGGTGGTCACAGGGAAGCAGCAGCTGGGGAGTGAGAGCGGTGAGGGGCTGGCGGCAAAGGGGGGGCCGCAGGAGCCACGAGGGGCTGGCGGGAGCCGCAGGAAAGCGGTGGCAGTAATGGGGAGCTGGCGGGGCGGCCGCATAAAAGCAGCAGAAAAAGGGGAAAAACCAGGGGAAAAGCGGCAATGGACAGGGGTCAGAGAAGGGAGTAGAGATGGCTGGGGGAAGCCAAGGGGAAAGGGGCTGTGGGCAGCAGAAGAAGGGGCTGGAGAGAAAAGAGGGGCACATGGGGGCAGTTGGAAAATAAAGAGGTGACAAGGAAAGGTTTAAGAAGTAGTAGTTTTATTCAAGTTGGGGAAGTTACAGAGGGGAGGGCAAAAGCAACTTAACAAACAACTCTAAAGGCTACAAACTAAAGGAAACAATCTTACCATCTAACTTAATACTACTAAGGCTACTAATTAACTTTATACAATGTTGCAACACACAATGATACTTTTAATACCAGTTCAAACAGTTTAGAAGGAAGAGGTACACTAAGTAATACAGCGTAGCGGCAGGTAATTACAGACACGGGAGCTCCTTTAACACAAAATGAAGCAGCAAGTAAAGAAAAGGAAAGGAGAAGGCAAAAGATACACACGAGCCTGTAAAGCTGGGAAAAACATTTTCAAAGCAGCAGCCAGAAAACAAAGTAATTTTAATCTTGAAAGAAAACTGCAGGGCAGGCTCTTACCAACCCTAGCAGCAGCAGCATTACAAGCAGGAGAGACTCGTACTTGTACTCGGGCTGGCAGTTTAAACATGGGGTACGCTCGGGGAAGAACACGTTGAGCGGAGGAGGTCAGCTTCTGGTTGATCAGGCCAGGCAGGGTGCCTTGGGGAACTTCCTGCCTGAGCCCCCCAGGACCAGAGCTTTTAAACTGGTTTTCCCACCTTTCCCTGATTACAGGGAATGCAGAGAACAATGGTGGTATGAGTCATATCTTGCAGGACCTTGCAGTCAGGCAGAGCCCACCTACACCAAGCCCTGTCAGAACAATGGGCACTCAGGGTGGTAACGGCCATCTAGTTAAGTTCAAGGGGGGCCATCTAGTTAAGTTCAAGGGGGGCCATCTGCTCCCCTTAACATTCATTACATACCTAAGTGATGGCCTGGGAGGGGCGGCCATAAAATCAATACAATGAGTCACAAACAGTAGTAAAGCAACAGAGGCCCCTGACTGGAGGCAGGATGCATTGAGCCATTTCTACCCTCTCTTTTCTTTTCCTTCCACATAGATTTCATACATAAAGGACTTAAAATAAGGAGAGAGAAGTGATGCAAAAGGCAGAAAATACTTTAAAGTTACTTAATATGAAAATGTGTACATTTAGTGATGGATAGAATATGATTCAAATTGTCTTAAAGTGAATAAGTGAGTGGAACACAATAATAATAATCTAATAGCATTACATAGTATTTTCAGTTTGAAAACATTGCCCTTCTAGAGTTTGATGACTACAAAATTCAATACTGTAATCCTGTTGTTATCTACATAGAACAAAGTACAAAGCATTGTTACAAAAAATTTGAATTGCACAATCTTTGTATTTTGGAGATGTCAGACATACTTACCTACATTCAGTGATTTGACAACATAGAAAATGGGTCTACAGGCATGGAATAACATGTTGACCATGATGAGGAAAATGCCCATGCTTTTTCACTCAGGAGAATGCAAATCTTTAACTGGATGTCCACAAGAAGTTCTTAAACTAAATACAATTCAGATTACTTTTTAGAAATACTCTTTGGTCTCTAATTATTTTCAGTCTTTAATAGCTTTCAGATTCCTTTAGCATTTGCTTCAGTGTCACACTGTAAATAATTAAAAGGGTTAATTATTGTAAATAGAGTTATTGGATTATGCTATAAGTATTTATTGTTCTCTGGTTCCCCTGCCAAGTTATGCAAGTCTATGCTGCAACATCCATTTGAAGAAGTGCAAACATATGCTGATACTTGACCCTTTATAGTTTTTCAACTATTAATATTGCCTAGTTCATTTCTAATGTAAATATTCATTCTGCTTACTCATTTCACATAGTTAAAAATTAAAGACACAGGATAAAATCTTGATCTCCGTGCATATTTGAAAGACAATGAAAATTTTGCTTGACTGTAATGAACTATTACACCTGTTCAGTAGCAGGGATTTAACTTGATGATGGGGAAGGTCGCAGCTGCATAACGAAGACAAGCCTGATTGGCTGGCAGTATGTACAGCATCTAAAAGTTTAATTGGTCTGTTAGTCCATGCATACGAAGTAGAATTTTGCCAAAGCAGTAAAAAACCTTGTTAGATTCTGGCAGTTACTGAACATTCCCATTTCTAACTAATTTACATGGGGATGAAGGCCACAGAGCACTTTATAGGGTTGGGTGCCCTTCCCCAAACTCTGCAGTTTCCTCTTGAGTGAGTGCAGATCTGGGACTGCATTGGTTTTGGTGTACCCTTTTGATCTTTCCTCCTTTTAGCACTCCATATGAAAGCTGAAGAAGCTTCTGAGGACACCAAACATGAAGAAAACAAGAAAGGTTTCCAATTCACAGGCATTGAAATTTTTTTGGAATTTTGCATAAGCAAGGATTGCAAGGGTAGATCCCACATGCAAAGAACATGTCATAAACTTCAATTTGGAAAAAGTAATCAGGGTTTAGATTCTATAGAAGACACTAGAGAAAAAGTCTGATCTCCCTTTCATAAAGGCTGCATCTATACTGGGAAATATGTACTGTATATCATCGCCTATAAGCCGAAAATTTTGTGCCTGAAAATTGGCTTCAAAATAGGCGCTCGGCATATACTCAAGAGAATGCGGTAGACAGCCCCAGCCCAGGAGTTTCCCTGACCATGTGACAAGCCGGAGCCCCAGTGCTGCCGGGCAGCCATCTTGGGCAGTTGGCTGGGGCTGGAGGAAGGAAGGGACCCTGGCATCTGGAGCAGCCACGTAAGGGGGGGCCGGGTGGGGGGGATTCAGGGAGGCCAGGGAAGCAGTGGCTGGGACTGGGGGTTGGGGAGTTGTGGAAAGTGATGGGATGGCTGGGAGGGCTTTGGGGGGGGGGTTCAGGGAGACCAGGGAAGGGGCGGCAGGGGTCAGGCATTGGGGGGGGGTCAGGGAGTCTGGGAAATCAGCAGGAGGACCCAGGGTTTTTGGGGAGCCCAGGGAAGCAGTGACAGGGACTGGAGATTGGGGGGGGGGTGCCTGGCAAGCTGGGAAGAGCAGTAGCAGGGTTTGGGGGGTGAGGGGGAAAGGGTGTTGGGGAACAGGGGAGCAACAGCAGGGCAGTGAGAAGGGAGCAGGGGGGTGGCAATGAAGAGCCAGGGGGCAGCAGGAGGAGCAGTGAGGGAGCAGTGTGGAAGGGGCAGAGAAGGGGGGCAGGAGTGAAGAGCCAGGGGGGCAGCAGTGAGGAAAGGGCAGAGCAGGGGGGCAGCAGGAGGAGCAGGGGGGCAGCAGTGGGGACAGGGCAGAGAAGGAGGCAGCAGTGAGGAACTAGGGGGCAGCAGTGGGGAAGGGGCAGAGGAGGGGGGCAGCAGTGAAGAGCCGGGGGGCAACAGTGGGGAAAGGGCAGAGAAGGGGGGCAGCAGGAGGAGCAGGGGGGCAGCAGTGGGGAAGAGGCAGAGCGGGGGGACAGCAGGTAGCAGTGAGGGAAGGGTAGAGTAGGGGGTGGCAGTGAGGAGGGTCTGGTAGGAGGAGCAGAGAGCAGCAGTAAGAAAGGGGCAGAGTAGGGGGCAGCAGGAAACTGAGAAGTGAGCAGGGGTGTAGCAGTGAGGAAAGGGCAGAGCAGGGGGCAGCAGGGGTGAGGGAAGTGAGGAAAGGGCAGAGCAGGAGGGCAGGAGTGAGGAATGGACAGCGGGGGGGGGGG